>LPNX010747563.1:243967-289322 GCA_001517045.1 Pseudotsuga menziesii | reverse complement strand
ATGACACTTTTGTTAAGAGCAATAAGAAGCCCAAAAGAGAATTTCGAGTCAATTTCATTCCAATATATCTATAGAGAGTTGAATGTTGATGCAAATAATTGTCCAAAGAAGCGTTATTGCTCCCTCCAGGGATAATGGAGAGACAACGCTCCAAACTTCATTTCAGAATTCATATGGAAGAAAAGTATGACCACTTGGTGACCTCTGTGTACATCACGTGGCAACTTAAGTGAGCCTTTTTTGGCGTAAAGAACTTTATGTATGCCCTAAAAGGGCAGTCCATGTTTATTCAATGAGAATAAAGGGGTTTTTTATAAGGAAAAAATATATATATATTAAAGGACACTTGTCATCTCTAGGATGAGCACAGAATGAGTTACACATCACTCCCTACTAGGCTATAGAATGGGCCTCTTGAACCAACTAGGATTTGTTTAAATATTTTTATTTATTATAAAATTGTAGTATTTTTCATTTAAAAATTAAAAGAAAAAACAAAATAGAATTTAGAAAATTAAGATTATTACATTTATTTATAAATTTATTATAAAATTGTAGTATTTTTTTCATTTAAAAAATAAAAGAAAAAAACAAAATAAAATTTGGAAAATTAAGATAATTACATTTATTTATAATATTTTAGAAGCTTAACTATCTTTTAAAATTTCATAAGTTGCAACGCGAGCTCTCTGTCGTGCAGCAACCTCATGAGCTCCAAAGCACCACAAGCTCCCTCAAGATCGACGACGGAGGCAGGTTAGGCCTGCATGAGCATGCTTAAGCGCGCTCTGGTTCACCATGGCTCTAGGAGGGGGCCCCGAGGCCCTTCCTCCCACACCATCAGAATTTTTGGCTTTTCAGAAACTGGTGGCAGCTAGCTATAAAAGACAAGCTTCTAAATCCCAGTAGAAGTTCATCAAGAAACTAGACAGTATACCTATGGTAGCTCTCCCTGTTGAGGAATCCTATCGGTCTACCTTGAATCTAGCAGAAAGGGGGCTCATGGGGCAATTCACAGGCTTATGGCCCTCCCCCAAAGCCATGGAAGCATGGGTCCAAAGGAACTAGTGTCCTATAATTTCAGAAGGCATCAAAAGTCATCTTGTTGGCAAGGGCTTCTTCGTTTTTCATATTCGACAATGTGGAAGATAGAAGCCTCATCTTTAGGAATGGTTTGTACTTTATGGCCCCCCAAGGCTTGTATTTAAATAAATGGACACCTGATTTTGACCCAATGCAAGATGTGCCATCGACTGTACCAGTCTGGGTGTGCCCACCCCACCTACCCCTTCATTGTTGGAACCTAAAGTCATTAGAATCCATTGGCAAACCCCTCAGGAAATATAGCGATCGAGATAAGAGAAAGGATCAATACTCATGTGCAAGAATATGCGTCGAAGTCGACCTAGAAGTTGGGTTATCGGAGGCTATAAACTTACGGCTGCAAACTGGTCTCATATCCAAGAATTGGATTACGAACAACTCTCGTTCAAATGAAGACATTGTCACAGCTATGGGCATTTCACAAGGCATTGCGAAAAGAAAACTGAGGAACACAGGGAGAAATCAAAAGGAGAGCAATGGACATAGGTATAAAAAGCATCTCTACCAAAACAAAACAACAGATCCAAAGAAAAAGGCACAATAACAGGGACTAACCATCAGGATCGATCCAAGGGGAAGGGATCTCAGCCCCTCCTTTAGCAGATCCATCTAAAATCCATTTGAAATTCTAAGCACTCCTCTAGAGATATCCGAGCAAACAAACGCAGAGATTAAGCATCAGAACCTTCCTCCAGTAGGGGATAAAGACACCATAGAGGCAGGCCTTTTGGGTTCTCCCATAGGAATCTCTTCTCCTCCTACCTACATAGATATGACAAGAAAGAAGCCACCAAAAAACTATGGATCCTCTAAAGAAGAGACTTTTGAGAGGCCTTAAAAAATAATAGGGAGAAAATCCAAAAAAGAAACGAGAGAAGAGGAAGCAGAGAGGCGAAAAATGCAAGGGAGCCAAGCCACTATCAAGATGTCCATTGGAAGAAATACCAGAACCAAGCCCCTCAAGGGCGGTTCTAACTTCATCCCCTGTAAATAATGCGCTTAGTTTCTTGGAATTGCAGAGGCCTGGGGAACCCATTAAAATCTGAAGTAGTTAAAGACTTATTGAAAGTTGAATCCCCTGAGATCCTCATGCTCCAAGAAACTAAAATTTAAGGGGACACCCTTCTTGGAATTAGCAAATAGAAATGGAAGAAGAATGCAGGGAAGGCCATCAATGCAAGGGAATCCTCTGGTGGATTGGAAACTCTGTGGTCGAAGGATGAGCTCCATCTAGAAATCTCCTTCGAGACACAACACTGGATCTTTACTGAGCTTCAACATCACTCAAGTAAACTCTCTTTATCACTCTTCAATCTTTATGTCCATGTCCTCTTCTTAGAGAAGAAGGATTGCTGGGAAACTCTATCAAATTTCCTGGAAATATACTCCCCCATGAACACCATTCTAGCTAGAGACTTTACATAATTTTTGTCCCAAAAGAAAAGAGAGGAGGCAATTATGGTAGGGACCAAATGCTCTCCTTTCTGGAGGAACTAGCCCACCATTGGGATCTACTTTACTTTAAACCAACGAAAGGACTGTACACGTGGACAAATAACAGAGTTGGGACTGATCATATCTCAACTTGACTAGACATGTTCTTGGTTCAAGGTTCGCTTATGCTGGAAAAAATGCTAATTTCCTCCAAAATCATAACAAAATTGACCTCTGATCATAAGCCCATTTTTCTACTCTTGGAAGAAGGATAAAATCTAGGTCCTTTACCATTTCAATACAAGCATCTATAGATAGAGAGAGATGGGTTTATGGAAGTTGTGCAAACATCCTGGTCCACTCAGATTTCAGGATTACCTAGCTACGTATGGGAGCAGAAAATCAAGTTAACAAAGCTTGCATTGAAAAGATGGATCAAGAAGCACAATAACACCCCCACTAGTCAACTAAAAGAGACTGTCCATTTGTTAGAATATTTGCAGTTGGAATTAGAAAACAAAGAAATCTCCATTGCAGAAATAGAAAAGGAGCAAATTGCCCAAATAAACTCCTATTGATCCTTTTGAATTGAAGAAGAACATATGAGGCTCAAGTCTTGCAGCTTGTGGCTCAAAGCTGGAGATCGAAACACTTCATACTTTCACCAGCAATATAGAGCTCGCTTATCACAAAATCATATTTCTGAAATAATCTCGCCAGAAGGGACGGTATACAAAGGAATAAACTAGCTCAAAGAGGCAGCAAAAGTTCATTATCATAACCTTTACAAAGAAGACGGTGAGGGCAGTGAGGAAGTTACCTCTGATTTCCTCTCACATATACCTTACCTTGTAAGTCGGGAAGATAACTTATCTCTTATGAATATTTTCTCAGAAGAAGAAATATGCAATGTCATCTAGGGTATGGAGCCTGACAAAGCTCCAGGGCTAGATGGCTTCTCAATACAATTTTACAGAGAATGCTGGGAAATAATCAAAGGATACCTCCTCAGAATGATTAAATCCTTTTAGCAAAAAGCCAAGGTGGGAGGTAGCACAAATTCCACATTCTTAGCTCTAATCCCCAAGGGAGCGAACTCGGGCTCCTTCGACAGATCCAGGCCCATATCTCTGTGCAATGCTTTGTACAAAATTCTTGCAACATAATCAAGCCATTGCTAGGGAAACTTATCTCTCCTAGCCAAAGTGGATTTATCAAAGGGAGACACATCTTAGATAATTCTATACAGGTGCAAGAAGCTATGCACTCCAGTCATCAACTGAAGGAGCAAGGGATGCTCATAAAACTAGACATGGCAAATGCATTTGATTGGGTAAAGCTCTTCTTTCTTTATAGAGTGCTTCACGCCTTTGGATTCAGCTCTAGATTTGTCAATTTGATCAACGCTTGCACTCAAAATCCCTGGATACCTCCACTTGTAAATGGAAGGCCAACAAATTACTTTCAAAGCCTCGAGCGGAATAAGGCAAGGCTTCCCTCTCTCCCCCTTCTTGTTCATCCCAGTTGTTGACTCCTTGAGCATAAAACTGACAACATAAAAGATAGCAGGGTCAATCCTAGGTATATAGATAATGCAAGGTCTAGAACCAATCAACCACGCCTTATTTTCTAATGACTCCCTTCTGCTAAGAGGAGCCTCTATAATGATCTCAAAAGTGTTCTATGTAATTCTCCAAAGTTTCTGCAAAATATCTAGAGCTCTCATCAATAAAAGGAAAAGCGTTGTGTATGGCTGGAATGTAAGCCAACAAAATATTCAAAAAATAGCCCACTCCTTCAGATTCTCGGGATATGCCACATGGGAAAAAATCAAGTATATCGGGTTGCCTCTAACGCTGGGCACTAACAAAGCCTCGTTGTGGAATGAAGTCATAAGCAAAATAAAAAGAAAAAATCGTAGGGTGGGGAGGTCAGTGGCTAAATAACGTAAAAAAACTGACAGCATAAAAGATAGCAGGGTCAATCCCAGGTATACGGATAATGCAAGGTCTGGAACCAATCAACCACGCTATTTGCTAATGACTTCCTTCAGCTAAGAGGAGCCTCTATAATGATCTCAAAAGTGTTCTATGTAATTCTCCAAAGTTTATGCAAAATATCTAGAGCTCTCTTCAATAAAAGGAAAAGCATTATGTATGGCTGGAATGTAAGCTAACAAACTATTCAAAAAATAGCCCACTGCTTGGGATTCTCAGGGTATGCCACATGGGAAAAACTTAAGTATATCGGGTTGCCTCTAACGCTGGGCACTAACAAAGCCTCATTGTGGAATGAAGTCATAAGAAAAATAAATAAATAAAATTGCAGGATGGGGAGGTCAGTGGCTAAATAACGTCGGAAAACTCATTCTTACAAAATTAGTTCTCTCATCCCTACCAATCTTCTAGGCATCCTTCCTCTTGGCACCAAAGACAGTAACTAAGCAAGTATCAAAGTTAATAAGAGATTTTCTTTGGCGTCGAGGAAAAAATAACCAAAAGAAGTATCATTTAGTAAACTGGGAAACATTGAAGCACCCAATAACTGAAGGAGAATTACAGGTCAGAGATCCAGGCAATGCCAACATTGCTCTGGGTGGTAAAATTATGTGGAAATTATACACAAATAGAAGTCACCCTGTCAGCCATATCCTGAAGAGGAAATATCTCAAAGGAGTCCCGCTAATAAATATTCAGGTCGCCAACACCAAAAATGGAACGATGACTTGGAACCTCTGCAGACGCGGATTATAATTCTTTCTTAAGGAGCTATATCGTTTCCAAGGGAACCAAAGGAATACCTTACTTTGGCATGATAAAATCATGGGTCTTCCACCCTTAGCAAATTCTGAAGAGACAAAGGATGTGCACGCTTGGCTCATCCAATAGGGAATTCAGAAGATGGCAGACATTTATGTATGGGGCTCTACAGGGAATTGGCTGTCGTGGGCCTTCCCTAGCGTTCCATAACACCTCATCTTGCAACAAAAATGACTCACAATCGAGTTGACGGACTCATCACCAATCCACCAGCGTGCAAAGGATAAGTGGGGTTGGGGAAAGATCGGGGTGTACACAATTGCACAGGGATTCTTTTCACTGCAAACTCTACACACACAGATTCATCCTGTGTTCTTCTGGAAAAAGGTATGGGATCCTCATGAAATACCCAAAGTAAATTTCTTCTTTTGTATTTTAATGCACATACAAAATCTTATTGGAGAAAACTTGCAAAAAAAAGGTATGAACAGGCCTCATAGATGTGCAATGTGCTGCAAGGAACTAGAAACAATGGAACATTTGTTTGTTTACTGTCCATATGCACAAGAAGTCTAGAAAATAATTCTTCATGGTCTCAATGTAACAACTCCATCACAGATTGTTGTTGGAACTTTATACTCCACATGGAAGGAAAGATACCCTCTCATGATACCAATCAAGCCTATTTGGAATTGAATTTGGAAGGCTATACCCAAATACATCTACTGGAAACTATGGTTGGCCAGAAATGAGCAGATCTTCAACATCTCTTCAAGTTACCCTTTGATGGTGGCCATCAAGGCCAAAGCTCTTCTTCTCAAAACTCTGACCCAACACCCTCTCAAGACAGAAAACAATATCCTCCCTGAAGGGAAGAAATGGATGGGAACTTACGTATTTAGAGATAGAAACAAGAACATTGGATGCCCCATCAAAACTCCAGAATGGAGACTAAGAGACACAGATGCAAACTTTCAGGAGTGGTGGAAGAAGTAGGGCAAAGCTATGATTTTTTTTTTATGGCGCCTCTAAAGGGAATCCAAGGATAGCCGGAGCAGGTGCAGTGATATACTCTTAGAACCGTTCAAGAAGAGATAGCTTCAGCTGGGGGCTAGGATAGAGAACAAACAACCAAGCAAAAATACTCGGGTTGCTATAAGTTTGTCAGATAGCACGTGGAAATGGAATTAGAGAAATACAAGTTTTGGAGACTCTGAAATACTAATAAAAATCTTAAACACTGAGGACCATTTTAGCAATTCAATTCTTAACAAAACTCTGCAAAGGTTGAGGTATTTGTTGCTTGATTTCACCAATACTCTTTTTTTCCACATTCTACGTGGATCGAACAAAGAAGTAGATCACAAAGTAAACTTGGGATGCCTATTGCCTCAAGGAGATTACAACATAAATGATGAAGCTCTNATTTATTAGAAGCTTACTTTGTTGGCCATCATGCTTATTTTATTTTTGAATTCCCTTAAACTTGGTTTCTTTCAATGCAATGGGATATGGACATTTATGAACATGAAAGAGACTATGTTGATCTTCTCATGATTTGGAAGCATTATAAATTTAGAAACATGAAACAAAGTATGTTGATCTTCTTATTATTTGGAAGATTTATTACCATTATGAAGGATTTGAATGTTTTATATGTTTTGTTTCGTAATTGATATTAGTTTTGTTAGAATATTTAATCCTAACAACGAATTGTTAGAGGTAAACAGAGAAAAACCTACAACAAAAATGTCAAAAATCACAGCATATACATCTAAATAACCTACGAACTAAAAGAACAAAAGCAACGGGACCATATACCTTCCAGTTGGATTTAAAATGGGGCCACCATCCCCAGGATCAAGAAGTTGCCTCTCCACAAGGTTGGATGGTGTGGAGCAAGGCTCAACACACAAGAGGTTTAGCTAATGGAGGAGATGAAGTGAAGGGAGTGAGTGGCTTGAGGATGATGGTTTCTCAAGGCACTCATGTAGGCATAATAACGGTAGGAAGAACTGGACATAGGTTGATAGTGACCCCCACCCTCTTATTTATAGTTTTTTCTCTTGTTTTAGGGTTTTTAGCCCTTGGTTAGGGTTTTAAGCCCTTTTCTCCTCTTTCTTAGCTCCCTTTGGGGTTTTTAGGCACTTTTAGGGTTTTTAGGCCCTTTTTGAGGGCTTTAGCCCCTTTGTGAGCTATTTTGGCTCTTTTGTGGGTTTTTAAGTCCCTTTTTGATATTTTTTGAGCCTTTGAGGGCAAAGCATAGGTTAAACAAGGATGTGGGGGTCAACAAAGGTTAGGAAATGGATGTCTTCATGTGGTACAGACCATATGAAGCAAGTTGGTAGTTTGTTAGAATTAATCCTAAGATTATCAATAACAAAATTAATAAATGTTGAATATAAGTTCTTTGGAATTTATTAGAAACTTTTTATAATAATTGTTGTAATTTATTATAAAATCCAATATCTTTTTCAAAACTTCTCCAAACTAATCTTTATGTGAACGCTTTTTTTTTCCTTGGAAAAAAAGCATAATTTCATTACTTCTTTCGAGAACAAAATTACAATTTGTAGATACACGACTTGTGTATTCAGTAGGTACCATAGAGGTCCAAAAAATAGAGTTCAACAATAAAAGGGACAATAAACAGTCCCTACTTCCCACATATATCAAATCCTGATATATCTGAATCATATCCCCATCTGCGAATCATTCACAAAAACATCATATAGTTCACTACAGACCTGTCCCAAAAACAAAAAGTACACAGACCAAATGTATACCGGAAGGATGCTGCCAAAATCAAAGATACAGAAACAAAAGGTAAATAATCAATAACCACTATTCATCCCTTTCTATGAAAGGCCTATGATAGTACTCATGAGCAACCCCATCAACAAGTTTAGAAATCTTCCATTGACCCATTGTCAAACAAAGACCCTCCTTCGAGGCCTTGTCCGCCTCCTTGTTAATCTCCCTGTAAATATGTCGACAAGAAAGATCGTCAAAAGAACCAATGATGTCTGATATGGATTCTAAAATATTTGAGAGTAGTAAGTTCCTGCAGATTTGAGTCCACATGGTCCAATTTACCACATTCATAGAATCACCAAAAACATTAAGTGTTTGACAACCTTTCTCTGCTGCAAAGATGAGGAGGAGTTTTAAGCTGAGGATTTGAGCATAGTTGTTACTGCCATGGCCCAAACTCATCGACATAACAGAATTGTGGCCCTCCCTAAGATGTAGAATTGCACCGCCCCCACAAATATTTTCTTGTGAGGCTCCATCAAAGAACCCCATGGAGTTTATTTATCAATTTCAGCCTCTAAGACAGTTCTCTGAATATCCGCTCGAATGTGTTGTGGGAAGGCTGAGTAAATCCCACCAGCTAGATTGGACGTATTTGCAGGGGTACAACTCTTATCAGCAAAAATTGTGTTGTTACGGGCTAACCAAACACCCCAGATAACCAACAGGGGGAGAACTTTCATATTCTCGTACGAAGAATTTGTTTTCCAATTTCCCTAGGCCTGCACAACACTTAACCCTTCCCAAATGCACAGGGTACCAAAGATCTTGGAACATTCTCTCCATACCTCTCGTATGTAACTGTACTCTAAAAAGAGATGTATCACTGATTCCCCTGCATTTTTACACAGTGAGCACCAACCGGGTCCATGAAAGGATCGTTTTTGTAAATTTTCCCAGCACGGTGCCTTATTCTCAATAACGCACCACATAAATATTCTGCACTTTGGAGAGCACTTGATCTTCCAGAGATATTTCCACCACCACGCCTCAGCTCTTTTCACACCTTTCCCACTGAGAGTGAGGTATCTAGCCTTAGGTGTGTATTTCCCAGACTAATCTCTGTCCCAAATGATAACATCATCCCAATCTCGAAGCTTAATTTGTGCATGTTCCACCGCCGCAAGATATCCTCCCAACTCCCTACATTCCCTGTCAGGAATTCCCATCTCAATGGCCCGAATCCAAGTCTGTTCCCAACGGAAATCCTGTAAGGGGGGCGAGAGTTGATAAAGGTAGAAACTACCCCTATTTCTCAGTTCCCTGATCGCGTATTCCGGGAGAATGTGTTCCTGATTGCTGCCAACCCACGGATCCTCCCCAAGGCAAAGATTCTGACCATTTCCAATCTGCCAATCCAGTTTGCCCTCAATGAGTCCAAAAGATTTTACAACAACTTTCCAGATAATAGAGCCCCCATAGTGTGATTTTCCAAGATTCTGAATCCAGTCTTCCACTGTCCCTGGATCAATGTACTTATGAATCATGATCTGGGTCCAAAGGCTCTTCATCTTTAATAATCTCCATCCTCCATTTGTAACCAGTGATGTAGAGAATAAAAAATGTTTTTTAGGCCCCAACCACCCATTTCTTTCGGAATGGCAATTTTATCCCACTGAACCCAAGGCATAACCTGGGTCTCCATTTTGCCACTCCAAAGAAAATGAAAACAAATTCTGTGCGCTGCTTCCAGGATGCCTTTAGGTATCCAAGCCAAAAACATCCAGTAGACTAGAATGGCCTCCAGAACAACTTTTACCAGCACCAATCTTCCTGCACTAGATATCCATTTATGGCTCCAACACTTTAAATGTTTTTCCAACTTTTCAATCAGCCATTTCTAGTCCAGTTTACGGTAGTCATTGGGTTTTAGATTAAAACCCAAGTAATTTAACCCACCCTGAAGCCTGCCAGTATTGAAAGGAAAAAGGTCCAGGACCATCAACCTTTCCTCTTCACTCAGCAGATGAGTGGTCAAAGTCGATTTCCCAAAATTAATCTCCATTCCGGTGGCTTTTGAGAAAACCTTCAGAATTTTAGAAAGAGTGGTTAATTATCTCAACGATCCCGAACAGAAAATCAGTACATCATTAATGAACAACAGATGAGTTAGCTGTAAATCCTAAGTGATCTGAATTCCCCTGAAATTACCACGTCTTTTTTCTTCCAAGATGGACCTGCTAAGACCTTCAGCCAGCAACAGGAAAAGAAGAGGGGATAAAGGGCACCCCTGACGCAACCCTCTCTCCGCATGAAAAAATGGGGATGCAACCCCATTAATTAGAACAACAAAAGACACAGTAATAATGCAACTCATGATCCATCTAATGAAAGCAATATCAAAACCTAAGTGAGTAAGCAGAAGTTGAATGTACATCCAACTTACCTTATCATAGGCTTTGGTCATATCGATCTTCAGAATAACACCCTTAAGATTTTTTGTTTTCATACTATGAAGGCCCTCCTGAGCAATACCAACGGCCTCGTGAATTTGGTGCCCTTCCAAAAAACCAAACTGTTCCACGAAAATGTGATCAGATAGGATCCTTTTCAACCTTCTGGCAATCACCTTGGTGACCAGTTTGTAAATACAATTGCAGAGAGATATAGGTCTAAAGTCATTCAGAGAGACCGTATTATCCACCTTGGGGATCAAGGCAATAAAAGTAGTATTGAAACTGGCTGGGATTCGACTAGAAATTCTCGAGTCCTCCACAACCTTAAGAAGGTCGTCTCCCAAACACTCAAATAGTTCTAGAAAAAACTCAATAGTCCAACCATCCGGCCCAGGACTTTTGTCCTTCTAGAAGCTCTGTAGTACCGCCTTTAGTTCACCTTCAGTAACTTCTTCCATGAGAGCCAAATTATATTCTGCATCCACAAAAGCCAAAAAAAATTGAGCGGTATGGATCACTTCAGCAAGCATGGCCTGTACAGGAGCTTTGTAAAGATTCTTGAAGTGTTCAACCCCTAGGGTAGCCATGCCCTCAAAGGTATCATGTACTGAGCCCAAATCATCTTTAAGGCTCCAAACAGTATTGGCAGCCTTCCTACCCTGAGCATAGGCATGAAAAAATTTAGTATTGTCATCCCCACATTCGAGCCAAATCGATCTTCTCTTCAAACGCCAAGTTTCCTCCTTCTCCAAGAGCAGAGTGAACCGTCTACCTTCCAACCTGACCAACCTATCCCTTTCCATTTGATTCAACATCCCACCTCCATCCATATTGTAGACCCTGTCAAGGTCAATTTCAATCTGCTGCAGTTTTCTGTCTTCCCTTTTCCTTTTTGCCACCGCCCAAACCTTAATATCCACCTTCAGACGTCTGCTATTTTCTGCAAACTGAAAATCCACAAATATCCTATTTCCAGGGTGAAAAGGAATCTAATTTGAAGAAATCAAATTCACAAACCCCTCATCACGTAACCAGGTCTTATTGAATTTCAGGGGGCTAGGGGGTTTCACTGGGCCATTCTTCAATTCCAAACAGATAGGGAAGTGATCAGAGTGACCACCTTGCCCCACCCATTGCCTGATAAAATGATGATTTTCCACTAAAGTCTCCGACACCAGAAACCTATCCAGACACTTAGCAATTCTCCCCTCCCCACATCTGTTGTTCCTCCAGGTGGGAGCAAGCTTACCGTGGTTCAATATCCAACTAGTTTTTCTCCACCAACCTCTTGGTGAAGAAATCAGTCAAAGCATCAGCACGAGCATGAGGCCCCCACACCTCATCCTACCCCAAAGAGAAATTCAGGTCCCCCCAACAATCATAACCTCTCCCCTCATGAGAGAACAATTAAAGATTTTGTCCCAAAAGGGGATCTGATTAAGATAAGGGCCATAAATGTTAATAACATCAAAAGTACCTACCAATTCAAGGGCTCTAAAAGACATGCCCAAAACTGAATCCATATCCCAAACATTCAGAGCCAAGACGTTCCTAGCATTCCAGCCAATAGCCAAACCACCAGAGTGTCGTTTAGCATCTAGGGTTTCAAAATTCTAACCACCAAACCAACTTTCCAACCTAGTTTTTATATCCTCACCTGCCCCTAGAGTTTCTTGAAGCAACAAAATATCAGGGCGATCAAGATCAATCACCCTTCGGAGCGCTGATATTTTTTGGAGACCAACAAGACCCTGGAAATTAAAGGACATGATATTCATCTTCTACCCTTATTCTAGGCATGCACCACTCTAAGTGCCCTTTCAATCGAGATTTGTTTTCCATCCTGAACATATTTTCTGGCTCTAGACTGAGCTTTGGCTAGATGTGAGATACGCCCCCCCCCTAGAAGTCCCAACAATGTCTTTCCCTAAAACCCCAGGATTGCGTTTGGAGCACGAACAGAGGAAATATCCCGAGTCTGAGGATTCAGTAGGAGAGGGCAAAGACTCACGCGGAATAGGGTCCAACACCGTTTCTGTAGTGGGTTTCTCACTGATAGCAGCAGAGATGGGAGTCGAAAGTACATTAGGATGTGTAGTAAGAGACACATTTTTGAGACCTTCCACCCAATCCAGACTTGATACATTCAAATTATTCATAAATAAATTAATAGTTCGAGGAAGGGTAAAAGAAGCGATACCAGGGTGCGGAGCCCCAAGCAGAAAAGGATCTCCCACTTGACGACCAGCCTCCACCAGCTTAAAACCCATGGCCGGTAAATCCTCAGGTGCACTGTCAACCATGTTGTCCACCAACAGACCCATCAGGGAGGATGGAGAGGATTGCGGATCAGTGAATCCCTCCTCTCCTCCTGACAGAGAACTCCCACTGGTCTTTTGAAAACCTCCAGAAGAGCGAGCATCTAGAGAGCATTCCGTAGCAGGGTGTCCATAATCATGACACCGTCTGCACCTGAAGGGGACATTTTCATAGTCCAAAACCTGTTAGTGTGAGTACTGCCTCCAGGTCAACCGAACAACACTAGGAAGACAATTTTTTATATTAATATTAACAAGAATGCGAGACACCCTCTTCACCTTCGTCAGTTTGTAAGATGAGTCCGCTTCCAAAAAAGTGCCAAGCAGATTCCCAATATGGGTAAAATGATCCTCATACCAAAAGGGGAGGGGAAGACCTAGGAGGTGTACCTAAATCGACAATTGATCCACTCTTTCCCTGCTTGCATCGAACATGGGATGCCAACGTTTCAAGAGAACCGGTGCCTGCTCGAAAAACCAGTTCCTATTTAATACCCAGATGAGGTGATCCTCATTCATAAAGTTAAAGGCATACCAACCTCTCGCTAGGCCTTCCACCTCAGGAGACTCCCCAAACGCCGTCGCCCAACAATCCTGAGCCCACTTATTCACCAAGCGAACAGAAATAGTCTTATCCAGAAAATGAGCAACCAGGGTAAATCGGTTCATCCATTCCATCCTATCCCAACTGATATCCTCTCCTACCGCGTAGTTGATATCTAGGTTGATTTTTAACCAATTTTTCTTTCTTTTACAGACCGCCTTCTTACCAGTTCTGCCACCTTCCTCACCACTGGAATCAGTTTTAAAGGAACCCCTCCCCCCAGGGCTCGCACATCCTCTTTGCTCTTGATCACCAAGCGAACAACTGACAAACCCTAAGCCTTCTACCTCCGATAAAATGCCTTCAACGCTTGGACGATCCTCCCTGGAATCCCATCGGGAACCTGCAACAGGTAGCTCCAGATTGTTCCTGTCATCCACATCCAACAAAATCGGTGTCCCACCAGTCACCACTGGAGTCTTGCCATATCCAACCACCAGTACATCGATACCTAGAAAAATTTCTTCATCCGACAGCTGAACCGATCGAGGAGATGATAGTAAGTAATCAGAGGGAGAAAACCCCTCCCCGTCCACTGTAGAGGGTTTTGCTGTAGAGAAACCCTCCGTCCACAATTGCTACAAGGCAGGAAACCCTTCTGATAGCCCGCCACATGTCTCATACCAGAAAACCCCTTCGGCCAAGTGTTCCTCGGAATAGTCAACCAGATCCTCCTCCACCTCAATGAAATCAAGTTAAAAAAGGAATTTTACCAGAAGAGTGAGAGATTTACCACTTGGTAAAAAATAAACAGGAACACTTGAGGTTAAAAACCTGTCAAACAGTCAACCATGTCACTGTCCTTCAGCTCCCACCACTCCCCGCATCTGACCGCCTGTCAATCCCGAGAGGGCCTACGCAAGCATGCCATGCTTGTCACCAGGCCTAAACCCTAGGCCTAGCACAAACCCTCCATCATCACTTGGCTCCTCCCAAACATATCCATGTGAACACTATATGAGTTGTGTTCTATTTATGTTGTTTTTTTTTTCAAAGATCTAAAAATAATTTATTTATTCCAACTCCAATAATTGTAATTGTAAAGAAAAGATACATTGTTGTTTTTTTTTCAAACGATATTGTTCTATGTATATACTTAGTGATTCACATTCATTTTTTCCACTACTACTAATAATAGGTCAATATCAAAATAAGATATATACCATATATAAGTTCTACAACCCTTGTTAATTGGATTTAGATTGGACTATTGAGAGGATAAATTGTTGTAATCTCATTCAAATTCAAATTCAAATCCTATTGGTTATATATATGTTCTCATAAACTAGTTGAATTAATAATTAATTCAATCATTTTTATTATTAATAAAACATGAAAGAAGATAATGGTATTCATTAACTAAAGCCAAAAGCCAAAGTTTCCATTAAATTTTGGAAATTAAAAACTTATATAACAATAATATCTATGAGGTGGCAATGTCCTCGACAATAGCAATTGTTTTAGGAGGGGAGAAAATTTGCACTTGCATGGAGATATTAGGAGTTAGATGATATTGCAATAATGAAAAGTTAACTTACTAATGTTCTCATTATGAGGAGAAGCTATTTGCATGCATTTTTTAACAATTGATGCAATATATATATATATACTTCAATTAAGATTCTCACTCCTTTAAATGTACACTTTTTGTATATTGCACGAAACCAAACCTAAGTTGGTGTGAAGATTTAAGTGCCACTTGTAGCAGAAGCACATCATACTAAGTTATCATTTATAAAACAAGAATCAATGTGGTATCAGAAACTTGTGCAAACTGCTTTACACTGTCCATGATACATGCATAACCGTTTCTCATACATCCCATTCAGAGAACCTGCTCAAAGGTAGTTTGATTAATTTCATCATTAGCGAGTCATTGTGTTTTTCTTAATGTCGATCTCAGTGCTACCATTTAATCCAAAGTAACATCATCTTGTATCGGTGGCAAAAGGTTCAATAGAAGTGGCCATATCGTCTTCCAATAGAAGTGACAAGTTGAAATTAGATGAGGATATCATCAGTAGCTCTCTCAAGAAGATGTGCATGCCACTTGTTAGATGGAATCTTAACAAATGTGTGACTAACTATAGGAGGTGTGGGGGTATAAAGTGAGATCTAGTTCTCCCAATCTTCCTCTTGTGAGTCAGTTGGGTTCAGTGCTTTGACTATTATCTGGCATAGACTATATAGTCTATATTACAATTTAAAAATCATCATAGTTTAGATGACAGTGAATACAAGGCTAGATCAAACCTCGAGACAAACAATAATAATCGAATGCCATGCATTTTAGTTGTCTTTTATCCTACTCGCGTAGTGGGTATCCATATAAAGAACAGACTAAGGAAGAGAATCCTAGTTACTGGAAGTGGCCCTTGTATTTATAACGAGACACACAGTTTATCCAGAAAGGATGTTGAAAGAGTTCCAAGCCATGTTTGTGGCATCCTAAAAGTTTTCCCCTAAACATATTGTGCATATAAAACTATGTTTTGATTCAATCACAAGATTTGAACCTCTGACTAATGCAAGGCATCATGAACTATAATACTTTATATAAGCAAAGTGAAATTTTATTTGCTTAATACTTCTATCAACTTGATATGGGACAACTAGTTTAAAAATGGGACCAAGCTTACTACGGGTTTAAGACTTATGAGAGTAATTAAAGTTTAAAAGGGAAAAGATAAATAAGATAATGATAATTAAGAATTGAAATAATTGAGAGGAAATAAAATGAAAAACCATAAATCCTTCCTAATCCCAGAAATTATTTTTATTCTTTGGACTGACTCTTAATGATATAGGGAATTATTTTTCACTAATTAAGTTAACTTATAATTAATATACTAATTATTAAGTTATAATGTGAATTAACTAAATAATATCTTATAGTATATTATTGTAAGTTAATAGTATGATATTGCAATAATGAAAAGTTTACTTACTAATGTTTTCGTTATGGGGAGGAGCGCTATTTGCATGCAACTTTTGACAATTGATGCAATTGAATATGAATGGTTTAATTATTATTTTGGTAAAAGATGAGAGATATGGATGCATACATTTCAATCCTTTTGACTAGGTCTATGAGGCAATGTTCATGTCCATTAAAAATATTAAAAATATATATTTTTTCATTTCATTTCTTATATATTTCAATATCTAATATTTTCATTATGAACTCTTTAGATGACAACCACTTACATGTGAATGAAAATCATATGTCAAAATTATAGAGTAAATAAAATAACATGACATTTTAATTTTAGATTGTTAGTTATACCATGTATCATGATAGTTTTCAATATCATATATAATTACTTAAGATAGTTTCCAATATCATATATAATTTTCCTTATTTTATTGTCATGAGATCATAAATATTATAATATGCCAAACTTTAATAAATATGTGTTAAGAGTGAGTTTTTGGATCATTGAAATCATCTTTCTTTATAATCTATTATTAATCATTGAAAATCATAGAAAATTTGTTACCTAAAAAAACCAGTGACTTGAAAGCAAAAAAAAAAATCCAAATAAATTGGATAGGGTAAATACCTTATGGAATTCGATTGTGTTGACTAGTATGAAACACAAATGAAAATTTGTTTTTACTATGTAGTGAACAAAAAAATAAATATTGAAAAGAAAAACAAATTGTAACTAAAATATATTTCTTACCAATAATATTCTCAAAGGCAACTTTTTATAAATGAGATATCATTCTTCATGGTATTTTGTCATTGTTAGCTACTTTCTCATTAAAAACATTATTTTCTATTGTGTGATATGGTTTATGGGGATGAAATATATTTTCTATTATATATATTTTAATGTAATATATATTTTCGTCTTATTTAGAGAGAACTTTCAAGATGTTGGGTTTTAAGTTTATCCATATACACTCATTATTGCATATAATTTTTATTAAATGTTTATTTAGAATTATTCTAATCTTATTAAGGCATTTGCATCATTATTTATTTATAATGATTTAGAAAACAGATAAATCAGTTTACACCATTTAACTACTAATATTTTTCTCTAACTCGTGTTTCCAATAACACACCTAAATTACCAAAATATTCCACTTAACACCAAAATGAATTAATCCCTCTTTTCACAATTTACAATTATGCTTTTTTATTAACGGGTTTACAACATTATTTATTTAAAATTTTATAAAAGACAAATAAATAAGTTTACAACATTTAACTACTAATATTTTTCTCTAACTCATGCTTCCATACTAAATTACCACAATATTCCACTTAACTCAAAAATGAATTAATCCCTCTTTTCATAATTTACAATTGATACTCCTTTAAAAAGAGAGAGTCGATAAACATAAACTTTGTAATCTTGCAGCAAGATGGCGTTTAGCTGTAAATATAATAAATTGCAAAACTAGTATTTAATTCATAGCAATCCATACAATAATTTAGTAATTTTAAATAACTAATTAGAAGCATACAATAATTTAGTAATTTTAAATAACTAATCAGAAGCATTAAATATGCAACAATCTATATTGTATGTCTCTGCATTTGTCTTCATCAATCATAAAACAAAAACTAGTTGTCATACTCAAAATCCCAAATTTCTATATATGAAAATCCCAACCACACTGCCCATAAAATCCCTGTCCTGGTTGAATTAGAGTATCAACAGAAGGAGATAATCTTCTTTACTATCAAACTCAATGTAACCATCAAGAAGATTATGGAAAAAATGAAAAAAAAAAATAAAAAAAATAATGACACTGGAAGTCAATGGAAAGAATGAAGTTGAAGATGATGACTCTACTTTGCCATGATCACTCATCAATTCAAGTTCAAGTTATGAGAATGGCTTGAAAAAATTACTTAAAACTTTATAGAAAAATAAGTTATAGCTTGAAGTTGAAGATGATGACTCTACTGTGCGATGATCACCCATCAATTCAAGTTTAGTTATGAGAATGGGTTGAAAAAATTACTTACAACTTTATAGAAAATTAAGTTATAGCTTGCTAACATATGCAGTAGCTACAATGATTTCATTTCGATACCAATTTGAATTAGTTTTCTTAAAAAAAAACGTTCTGAAATATTTATAAGTTAGTGTCTTTGATTAATGAAATCTCTAGTAATATTTTTTATTTTTCATTGTTTTGTAACCTAAGCTGTCAGAGCCTCAATGAATAATAATTATTATTTCCGAGGATAATATTTCTTCCTTTTCTTTTGATTTATAGATTAAGTCACCTAATTTATTGGATAAGGTTATTTATGAGAAAAAGACAAAGAAATACAGTCGTGCTTATATAGAATGCACACGTTAAAAAAACTCTCAATTATCTTATGAATATACCCACATAATTTTAATGAGAGAAACTAAAACCATGGGCACATATTTTTATTTTTTTTTAAATCAAGAATATTAATATAGTTTTTCTTCTTTTATTTCACATCAGAACCAGAGAATCTAAGCTACAAGGATTAAAACATACACATATTAATTCCTTCTTTGAGAAACGAATTTATTAAAATGTACACGGATTAATCTTTTCATTGAAAAAATAATGTAGAGGTGAAAAAAATGTAAAACCATTTAATCCCGTTCAATCTTTCAATAGGTAGGAAAACCTTATCACCTTCACGTATTTTTTCCGTTCTTTTCCTTGAAATTGAAACTAGAAAAAAAATTCATTAATAAAATGAACTTGGCAAGAAGGAAGGCATGGTTTTGATCAATTGTTTCGAGTTTCGGGTGATCGGTGGAATGGCTAAGAGAGGGCGCGTGGCCCTCATGCAATTTCCACACAATGAAAACACCTGCCCATGATTTGGTAGACACTTGTTGATTCCTAATGACATTTTAAAGTAATATCTTTGTGAACGTGGCATATTTTTGAAAATAAATAAAATATTTGTTTTTACTTATTTATTTTTGCTCTTGGTTTGGTGAGAAACCATAGATGCTATAAATCTAAATCTATATTGGAAGAAGCCTAAGATAGTAAATTACATATGATTAATAAAAATACCTTACTTACAGTACTAATGAGTGTTTTGCATTTTATGATTTGAACAAAAATAGAAATATAATAATTTATTAAAATAACTGAGATTTGCTAAAAACGAGATTTACCTCTTTTATATAAAGACAAGATTCGAGATATCACCAACATTTACAGATGAGCATTTAATGGAAGCTATTAAATTATTTTGTTCTACATTTATAACATTGCTCACATCACCTCGCCTCTGGGTCAGGGGCACACGAACCTAGAGCAACGTCACCTACACGAGATCAATGGTATACTAAAAAATACAATTAAAAAATAAACTTAAATAAAAACTCTATTGAATATTACAAAACCTTAATCTAAACTCTCATATTTTTTTAAATTGCTCCAAATTAATATACCTAACCAATTCATATATATCCCCTTGTCGTAGACATAATAATACTACTAAAACAACCTAGTAAAAATAGTAATGGATAAGTAATATATCATACTAGATATTTAAAAAGAAACGAAATAATTATTACAAAATCATAAATAAAAAAATGAAATAGTAATAGTATGTAAATGTAAGCTAAGGGGAATTTATCAACAAGAATTATAAAAATAAAAGAAAACTAAGGGTTTTATAGAGTTAGAAGAACATGACGTAAAATTAAAAGGAAAATGAATGGGGCAATATATTGTGATAGGTTATAGGTTAAGGAAATATAAGAATAATTATAGAGAAATGTAAATTGAGAGAAAGGAAAAAGATAAAAGACTTAGAAAATAAATTATTAAGGATGAAGTCGTTAGACAATGGATTGTTAAGAGCGACTGAGCTTATATCCATTTTCGCAATTAAAGTTATCAGGATGTTTTTTTTTAATTTCAACGGCTTCTCTAATGGTGCAGGTTCAATAATGAGGAGTTGAGTTGGGACTTTGATGTCCAACATGACTTGAAATTTCTTGACCTTATATTCATAGTATTACCCATCATATTTCCTACTTGATCTTAGCCAAAAAGAATGTCAAAACTTATTTAAGTTTCACAAGAAACTCAAACAACTATTCAAAGGCGTCAAAGATCAGGTGAACCCACTCCATTGTCAAGGTGTTTACCAAATTCCTTGTTCTTGTGGCAAAATCTACATTAATCAAACCAATCACTCTATCCAAACCCACATTAAAGGACATATAGCCAATACTCTTCACAACCTTTTTAACAAATCTACAATTGCAGAGCATACTCACAACACTAAACATCTCATTTGTTTTTATCACACGAAATTTCTTGAATCAACTCCTCATTGTTAAGCTTGTGTCATTAGAAAAACTCTTGAAATTGAAAATTATCTTAATAATTTTAATCTTAAAGATGAGATAAATTTAACCATCTTAATAACTCATTGTCCAACAACTTCATCCTTGATACTTTTTCTTTAAATATTTTCAATTACATTCTCTTGAATTACATCTCTTGTTTATGTTTTTCTTTTTTTTCTACTCGAAAAAAAAAACAACATAATCCATATTTGACATAAATGTCACACATATAAATAACTATTAAAAAAGAGTCAACCCAAAAAACTTCATATCATTAAAAAAAAACACATGTAAACTTCCATACATAAACCTGAAACAATATAACAAAGCCTCTTAACAAAACAAAAAAAAGAAAAGTATAAACAAAAACAAACATTAAAAAAAGGACCCAAAGCATATACCATAGAAATAAGCAGCATCATACACATGCTAGAGAACCAAAACAACCTCTTTCATTAATGCCCTTACCCTTTTCAATACCTTCCTCCGTTTATTCATTATCCATGCTTTTAATTATTTTTGTCATATTTCCCCATAGCCTTTCACGATATACCATTCCCTTCTTTTTAATTTTATCAAATATTCATCTCATTATATAAAGCCCCTATTTTCCCTTTAATTTTGTCTTGTATTTTTTATCAATAATTTTTTCCCAAACACGTATGTGAAAATAAATATTAATTTATATATTTTTATAAAATTTTAACATTTTTTTCTACATGTTTACAGCAAGATGAATAGTACACTTATACATTATCCAAATAAGAGCCATAAAGTGTTAATGTCCTTGACATTGCCACTGAAGCCAGCTATTAATAGGAGTTTTTGTAATAAGATGCAAATGTAACCTTATCATGACCAAGGATGTTGAATGAGGGTGAGGTTGGAGCCTGGAGCGCAGAAGGGTTTCGGTGAGGGTTTGGAGCCTGCTCGCTCCAGGATGGAGGTGCGCTTAGGCAGCGCAACCTCTTCCTCTTGGCCGTGGCGCTGTATCTTCATCCTGTCTCTCTTTTTGTCATTGTTCGTTCCTTGAACCAGCACTTTGGGTTCTCCCCTTTCTTTGGTAGCAGGTTTCTTACTGTCCACATCTCATCTGCTCCTTCTTTGGGATTGTATAATGAGCCGATGCCGACGACTGGAGTCCATCCTCATGGGTTGAGGACTAGTACCAACCAATTAAAACAAATGGGAATTGTACATATTTGTCGGTTTGGCTTGGTCCTTTGGATGAGCCATGTTTTTTGAATGGTTTGTGATTTCGCCACCTTTTTCTACTTTCGCCATGATAATTTTTTGTCATGCATTAGAAGGTTCTTCCTCTCTGGATTTTTTGGGGGTTTGTCTGTCCTTTTAACCCACGTTTGTGCAATTTCTGTCTGAAAGTGGTTGCTGACTTTTGGGTTGCGGTTATGACTAGGGTTTGATTCTTGAAACCGTGAAAAATTCTTCCTCTCCGGATTATTTGGGGGTTTGTCTGTCCTTTTAACCCACATTTGTGCAGTTTCTGTCTGAAAGTGGATGCTGGCTTTTGGGTTGTAGTTATGATTAGGGGTTGATTCTTCAATCCGTGATTCTCCCCTTTGGGTTCTTACTTAACTAGGGTTTGTATTAAGGAACCCCGTTGTGCCTGGGTTATTCTTCCTATCCCTTTCCACGGCTCCACTGGCATCTCGATGTCTGGTGAGTCACTTACAACAGACTTCCTTTCGGTCCTATGTCGGAGACCCATGATGGGTTGTCCGACCCTTCGGCTGACTTCGCTACAGCTCGTTTCCGTCGACGTCGAAAGGCCAAGGCCCATAAGATTTTGGATGGGAAACTTTGATTTGTGGTTGGTCGTGAAATCTATTTGGACAGGGTGGAAGCGCTATGCACCCGAGCGCTATGCGCCCAAGCGCTAATTGGCAGATTGGAATATGTATCGATGGAGAAAAAAGACTGGTTTGCTTGGGCCACTGAAAATTGGAAGCCCTTCTTATCCTACGTTCCAGCCATCAGTCTCCTGGTTCGGGGTTGGATTTTTTTTGTGTTCCTTGAGGATGATCATGCTACTCAGGTTTTAAACCGTCTTTGGAGAGTTGGTAAAGGGTCATTGGTATTAGACCGTTGGCATGTAAATTTTTACCCTGCACGTGAAAGGGTAAAGAAACGGCACCTGTGGGCTCTTCTACCGGGGCTTCCTTTCCCGCTCTGGAATCATCCTCTATTAGAAGGTGTGGGGAACACCATAGGCCGTTTCATGGCGCTTGATGATGATTTCATGAACTCCTACGACAAGAGAATGGCCAAAATCTTAATTGAATTGGACATCTCAAAAGGGCTTCCGGTAGAAATTGAGATACTTTGTCGGGATCGCTTGTTCATTCAACACCTGGATTTTCAAGGAATTCCTTTTAGATGCAGCTTATGCCAGGAAACAGAGCATTTGTGCCAAGCCTGTCTGTCTTTTCGTAAAGGCTCCTCTTCCCCAGATCATCGATCTCTTTCTGCGACACCTTTTACCACCTCTCCATATCAAAGGAAAAATAAGGTATGTGTGTCCTCGGCTCCTCTAGCCCCTTCTTTTTGGTCTTCTAGATAATGCTTGCTCCCTGTTTGATGATGCTTCGGACCTAGACTTGGCATTAATGGACTCTGTGATGATTAGCAGAAGTACTATTAAGACCTCCGTAGTCACTAATGCTTTGGATGTATCTTCTCCACGTGCCGACCCTTCTAAGCTGGATACTGTTGCCTCACTTTCTGATTTTACCCCTGCGCCTTTAAACCCTCTTTCCCATTTCTCTTCCCTTTCTCCTACTCCTCTTGTGGCTCTGCGAGGCTCTCCTACACTCCCTCCAGTTAGTAGAAGTAATTTAAAGACCTCCGTAGCCTCTAAAGCTCTGGATGTTCTCTCCACTTGCGCAGACCCTCCTTTGCTGGATACAGTTACCTCGCTTTCAGAATTCCCCCCTAAGCCATCAAACCCTCCTTCTCATATCCCTTCCCTTTCTCCTACTCCTCCTATGGATCTGCGGGGCTCTAGTACATAGGCTCATGTTGCAGCAATCCCAGAGGTTGTCTCATCGTGTACTTCTCTTATTCTTCCCCCGGAAAGTCTTTCCCCTACTCCTCTCTTTACTGATGCAGATTTCCCGCCTCTCGTTACCTCTGGTTCTTCCCCCTTGTCTCCACATAGTCCCGTCACCTCTCCATCCTTTTCCAATCCTTCCTTACAAAAATCCTTGAGTATTTTTTCAGACAGGACTCCTTTGTCCCTCTCGGTCCTTCCTCTTGATTCCATTCGATTTGAGAACACGACAATAAGGAGGAAAAAGAAATCTAAGTCTCCTCTTGATGTTGTGGATCCCATCCCAGCCCCTTACACTCCCTTATCCACTAGACTTAAAGCCGCGGCTCGCAATCCTTCCTCTCCTTCTTGAAGGGTCCTTAGAGCTTCGACCCCTCAACTTATTGATTCCTAATGTGTTTCCTCACTCTAAATGTTCGAGGCTTGGGAGGCTTAGCCAAGCAAAAAAGCCTTCATCACTTGATTGCTTCTCTCTCGCCTGATGTTGTTCTCCTACAAGAGACAATGTCCAGCTCGTACCCTGCCTTATTTTCTTTTTCCAAACTCTGTCTGGGATGGGAGTTTTGTGCTCTTGATTCTAAAGGACTCTCTTGAGGGATTCTCTCTGGATGGAACCCTAAAGTTCTCAAGTGTAAAGCTTTCCATACAGCTGCCGGTATCTTGCTCAAGGCTTTGGTCTGTGGCTCTGCTTTTGAGCTATCTATTTTAAACTGCTACGGTCCTTATCTTAACCGAGACTCTTTCTGGATTGCTGTGGCTAATGGTGTTCTCCTCTCTTTACCTAATCTTATCCTGGCTGGGGATTTGAATCTCACTTTAAATGCTTCAGAGATCTGGGGCTCAAAAGCGCAACTCGATCTTTTGGGACCTTTCTTCTCCACGCTATTCTCTGATCATCATCTAGTGGATGTGGCCCCCTCCTGTGTTGGCCCTACTTGGAGGAATGTTAGGATGGGGGAAGAAGGTATCTCGAAAAGATTGGATCGTTTTTTGTTAGTAGACCAACTTGTTAACTCTCTCCCCAGGTATCGGGTTTGGACTCACAGATGTGGGATATCTAATCATTTCCCTGTCTTACTTGATTGGTTGGATCAACAGAGTTCTTGTGCTTATCCCTTTAAGTTTAATCAATCTTGGTTAGTCAATGAGGAATTTCTCAAGATGATTCGAGCATAATGGCCTTTTATTCATTTGGACAACTCGATGGATTCTATGTTTGAACTTGCATATAAACTTCGTGTCCTAAAACTTGATAAAGTCAAAAATTGGACAAAAATTGAAGCTCGGAAGATGAAGGATAAGTCTGTATTCTTGGAAGAAGAGATAAATTCTCTACTTTCCTCCTCGCATTCTGCTGTTTTAAATGAAGATAAACAGCTAAGATTAAACTCTCTCAAGGCAGATCTACAAAAGATGTTAGATCATTAACTTTATTCAGCAAGACTTCAAAGTAGAGTTACTTGGGATTTAAATGGGGACGCTAATACCAAGTATTTTCATGTGGTGGCTTCGGCTCGAAAAAATCATAATGCTACCTGGAGTCTGCAGGATGAAAGTGGCTGTTGGGTTTCGGATGATCATAGTATCAAATCCCTTGGGACTCGTTATTTCAGGAAGATATTCGAAGATGATCATTTGACTAATCTTGCTGCCCAGCTTAAGGTCATCCGTCTTTTCCCCTCCTATATCAGTTCTGAAGAGAATGTGGCTTTCACTAGCGCTGTCACTATTTCAGAGGTTGAAAAGGCACTCAAAACTTTTAAAAGAGACAAGGCGCCAGGCCCGGATGGCTGGCCTGTTGAGTTTTACTTGACATTTTTTGACCTACTGGGTCCTCTTCTTGTCAATATGGTGGAAAACTCTAGGATCTCTGGCAGAGTGGCTCCAGCCCTTAACTCCACTTTTCTAGCTCTCATTCCTAAAGTTGATTTGCCTGTTTCCTTTGCTGATTATCGCCCCATATCTCTCTGTAATCTATGCTATAAGTTGATCTCTAAAATTGCGGCTTTGAGACTCAAACCATTCTTAGATGCCTCCATTTCACCTCAGCAATTTGTCTTTCTTAAGAAACGTCAGATCCTCGAACCCATAGCTATAACTTAGGAAGTTTTACATACTGTAAAAAATCACAAAAGATGTGCTCTCATCCTGAAGTTGGACCTGTCAAAAGCTTTCGATCGGGTTAATTGGACCTTTGTCCGTCTTATTCTTATTCAGATTGGGGTTCCTCTTATTGGGGTGAATTGGATTTTGGGTTGTATCTCTTAAGCTAACTTTGTTGTCCTCGTCAATGGTTCTCCTTCTTCCTTCTTTCCGGCTACTCGTGGAATCAGACAGGGCTGTCCTTTGTCTCCTCTTTTGGTCATCCTGGTTATAGAAGGACTTAGCCTGTTGATTGAAGATGCAAAAAGGAACGGTAAGATAAAAGGTATCAAGATTTCATCCAGACTCTTCCTCACTCATTTACTTTTTGTAGATGATGTGATCTTGTTCGGTGTGGGTTCTTTTGAGGAATGGATGGCTTTCAAAGTCATCCTCGATACTTTTTGTGAAGCCTCCGGTATGTGTATTAATATAAATAAATCATGCTTTCTGCATAATGATTTGGATGAGGCTCTTCTACAAAACATCTCTGGTCTCCTTCCATACAAGTTTTATTATCTTAAAAAGGGTTTTGATTATCTAGGCTACTTCCTCAAGCCTTTGGGTTACCTGATAAAGGACTAGCACTGGATAGTTTCTAAATTTGAGAGGAGGATATCCCATTGGACTAACAAACTACTGTCCATCGGTGGTCGTCTAGTCCTCATTAGATCTGTTCTGTTGAGTATTCCTGTATTCTGGTTGTCTCTCGTTCCGATCCCTGCCACTATCTTGGACAAGCTCAGAAAATTGATTTTTACTTTTCTATGGGGATCCACTCCAAAAAATAAAAAATTCCATCTTGCTAACTGGAATCTGCTGGCTCGTCCGACTTCTCTTGGTGGCTGGGGGATAAAGCACTTGCCCAGCTTCAGTCTTTCTTTGAGAATGAAGAGTTTTTGTCTTGCTATAAATAATGAAGGCATCTGGCATCATCTCATTTTTGTTAAATATTTGAAAAACAGGCCATTTCATACTTGGTTAAGGGAAAAAAGATTTCATATGTGGAATGCCTCGATTATCTGGAGAGGTTTCATTGCTACCTTACCTTGGATTGGTAAAGGGATTATTTGGCATGTAGGAAATGGTTCAGCTATCCGACTTGGTGCGGATCCTGTCATGGGTATGGGCTCCTCTTTTTTATTGCCGAGAGATTTGCAAGAGTATTTGGAAGATTATGGGATTAGTTCTCTAGCATAGGCAAGAAATCTTACTTCCTCTGCTTCGGGTTATTGGTCCACGGCTGAGGAGCTTGAGCTTTCTGGTGAATGGAAAATGATTTGGGATAAATTTATCAGGGGATTGGAATATGGCAGAATTCATCTTTCTAATCAGCATGATTCCCTTCTCTGGTCTCATAATAATTATGTTGGACCCTTAACAACTGCAATAGGATATGAATGCATACTCTCTGTCAATTGTTTCGAGCTGCAAGAACCCGATCTGAATTTCCTGTGGACTCAACGCATTCCACTGAAAATTGCATGTTTTATATGGTTATTGGCTAGAGGTCATATATTAACTGGGATCAGCTACAGAATAAAGGCTTTCAGGGGCCGAGTCGTTGCGTTCTATGTGAAAGGAATTTCGAGGATGTGCATCATCTTTTTGTGGCTTGCCCCTTCAGTGTTTGTATTTTAACTCATTATGCAACTAAGTTTGGTTTCTCCATTCCTCACTTTCATTCGGTCTCCTCCTTTCTGGTTCAGTGGTTTCGATCCTCTGTGCGCTCAGCCCCTTTTAGATATCTGCCTCTTTTTATTTATTGGAGTATCTGGCTTCTTCGTAATAATTGCCTATTTGAAAATAGGAAACCTGTCTTCTTGGCACTTATTTCCAGAATCGAAGATTTTTTAAATTCTTACCCTGCTCCAATAAAAATTAATAAAATTCGGGATATTGGACCAAAACCTCGGATGATCTTTCCTTGTGGATTTTTCGACAGGGCTGCTGCTGGGAAAATTGGTGGTTCAGGTTTCGTGATATATCTAAATGATACTCATTTCTTCAGTTTCTCCTTGGGTTGTGGCTGCAGCACAAACACTAGAGCGAAATTATTGGCTCTTTGGGCAGTTCTTAGAGTTAGTTTAATGATGGGTCTTCCCATTCATTTGATTTTTGGTGACTCTATGGTTGTGATTTCTTGGCTCAACAGAATTTCTACACTTGATGTTCCTGCTCTGATGCATTGGTGTGACTACATTATAAATATGCTTCATTTGGCCCCTCAGGTGATTTTCAAACACATATTCTGTGAGCATAACTCGATGGCAGACGGTCTCTCTAAACAGGCCTTGAAATTGGATATGGGTTATGGAACTTTCTTTGAAACTCTGGATGGTATGGTCATCAATTATGGCCAATTTCTACTTTTTTAGTGTTGCTGAGTCTCATGTTTTTCAGCCTTTGATCTCAACATTTGATTGATCATTTGTTCCTGTTATGGTTTGAGACCTCTTTGCCCGCAAGTCTTGCTCTAGAATGTCTATTTGACGATCACCATTTGTTCGTACTCAGTATATTCTGACCTGATATTTCAGGGATGATGAGAAAAGTCTACTATGATCAGACTTTATTTCTTTATTCTGGATGGCAGTTGACAGACTTGTTTTATTTATGTTCTATGTGTTGTACTATATTAGCTTCAGTACTCTCAGCCACAAAGATGGATTATGTAATTGATGTCTTTTGATTCTTATGAATAACAAAGACTGGTATTTTTTCCTCTGAAAAAAAAAACCTTATCGTGACCAAATAATGTTATTTCTTTCCATTTAAAAATAATAAGTAACAGTTCAAGAGCTTTTATACTATATCACCTAAAAACTAAATAGATCCCTCCATGATCTAAGTGTGTCAACATAAAGAAATAACCTTCCTTTTCAACCACTCTTACCGTAAAACCTTCAAATTCATCAATATTTAATAGTAAAAACTTGACCACAAAAATTTATTGCATATATTTATACATTAGAATCTCTAAATATTTAACGAGATCAATGAAATTACATGTAATTGTTATGTAACAAATCATAAATACTTCTAATATATAAACACGTATTTAGGCGATTCAAGATTATTCTTAGAATTGATGGATAACTTGGTTCACTCCACACTTTGGCTTTTAGATGTTTATCATTGTAACACCCCAGTTTTTACCCCATGGTATTGAATTGCATATGATGTAAATAACGTTAATAAATCATGGTGTAGAGCTCAAGGCAAAGGCCCCACCATGGATTTAGTGTTTTATGTTTTGACAATTAAAATCAATGTTGACGGTTTATGTGCTAGTCAGGCGCAATATGTTTGGAGACATCATGTAACTATGCAATTAATAAAAAAATACCACAACTAGCTATATGCCGCAACGTTAAAGATATGGGGGCATGATTTCACAAGGAATAGGGAGGGGGGGATATTCAAACCTTTGAGCCAATGGGGAAAAGCCAAATGTCTAAGGGAGAACCTATAAAGATGTCAACTACCCATTTTGTCTTTTTGTGCCCAGTCATTTAGAAACCGGTTGGGGAAGTTAATGCATGGGGATGGGAGGAGTATGGGAGTCAAATTCAAATATGGGAAGCCACCCATTTTTGGAAAACGTGTTTTTGACTTCTTGAGAAAGTAAATACTTGGAAATGCATGCCCAATCCATTGGGTTTGTAGAGATCGTTTTTGCCTCTGTGAAGCCATTAAACGTTTCCTGAAATTATTTTCTCACCTGGGTCGTTTTCCCCCAATTACCATTTTTTATTTTGGTTCCCATGACGTTTTTGTCCATACCCAGAACTTGTATTTGGTTTTGAAGTTCATCCTAGTGTTGGCTTGGTTGAGTAAGTCCAAGGAACCCATTTGTTAGATGGTTGACTGTGTTTGGATGTGATTGTTGGCTTGGATGAGTAAATCCAAGGAACCCGTATGTTATTGGCTTGTTGCCTTAGCAGTCTGTGAAACCCAACTGTGTGTTGGCTTGACTGTGGATGTATGGTGTTGCTGTGTGTGTGAGCCTACTATTGTTCCCTTATTCCTTGTGGGAATCATGCCCAACTCGGGGGTGGTAGTGGCGTCGAGAGATTAAGGAGCCCGCTAGCCTATGGTTGGGTGGAATGTTGCAGCGACATAGCTGGTTGCGGGATAACTCTTTTTCAATATAAGTATTCTTGTGTATTTAACCTCTGCACCTGTATTGTTTTAATGAATTACATGAACATGTTGAATGCTTGAATGAATGAATTGCTTTCGCTGTATAATTGCATTTGTTATGCATTTGTGTATGTTTTGTTTCAATGCATTTTATTATTATGTTCGTGGGCATACTTTCCTCGCTTAAATGATAGCAACAGTGCCGTAGTCGTGTCCTCTCGAACGGGAGGGGACGTGACAATCATTATTATGAAAATGATAAATACGAATGCTTGAAAATATACATAATAACCCAAATTTTATTTAAGTAACATTAAATTATTCAATAAAATTAAGAAAGAATATAAAAATATGGTTTCAAATTTCTCACAAATTTAATCAAACGAAAAGTCATAAAAAACACACACACAACTTTATGAACTATGATGGAAAATTTTAAAATGCTAGAAAATTTAACCTTATAATACATTTGATGAAGCATTACATAGATATGAGAATGCAATTAACGATGAGACCTTTTTACTATTTTTTACCTGCTAGAACCATTTTACTTTGATTCGTGGTATTCAATGTTAATAAGCCAACTTGAGTAGTATATTCTCATAGGTTTTCATTATTACCTGTGACCTTCCTATTGGTTAGAAAAATACATAAATAATTTGATTACACGTGTTGACATCACTACCGGTTAGGGAGAATGTCAACACGTTGAAGGTCCAGTTATCTAAACGAGGCTTCTAAATCTCGATCAAAACACAACACGAACATGCAATTAAAGATTGAAAAGTAAGGCGAGATAGAACATTCAAATTGGACTTGCGATACGTTTTATCATATCATGTCATTTATTCGCCGAGATGTTTTCTCAAATATATATATTTATTTAATATTTATGAACTTTCAACTATCTGTGGCACTCGCAAACTGACCTATTGTTACCCGATGCAACCCTCTCCTTCGTCCTGTATGTCAAGTCCCCTCCCCTCTAGATCGGCACACAAGAGAGGGATGTGATTCTACCACTTGCTCTGTTACCACGTTGTCCATGCACCCGGTGCCCATACACCTGACTGATATGCATAATAGTTTAAAACTTATTGTTTCTTTCTCTTTCCACACAGTCATGGGTCATGTTCATCCTTTAACATTCACTCTTAGACTTAAAAACCACTATAATAGTCATTCCATATCTTACAAATTCACTCTGCAATCAGAAGAGTCGTTTCCACACTAGAACTGACTTTTTCAACTTCCTCCTTCCGCCCTTCCCCTTCTGCCTTCCGCAATGTGGCTTGCGGCAGACAGAACTCTGCAAAACGAAACTGTGATTTCCTACCTTTCCGTTTTGCGCTTTTGTCCTTCTGCTGCGGACTTCGGGAATCATAATACTTAAAATAAGATGAAATCATTTAACCACAATCTGCCTTTCGCTGCAGACTTCGGGAATAAAAAACTTAAAATAGGACGGAATCATTTAACCACATTCTGCCTTTTGCCTTCCACTGCAGACTTCGGGAATCGTAATCTTAAAACACCGCGGAATCATTTAACCACATTCTACCTTCCACTGCAGACTTCGAGGTGCGGAAAACACATTTCTCCTTAGGATATTTGGCTCTTTTTCTACTTCTACCTTCCGCCTTCTGCAGACAGATTCGGGGGTACGGAAAACCAACATTCTACCTTGTTCTTGTTCTCTTTTTCCTATTTCCGTATTTCGCCTTTCGTAGGCGTATTCTGAGGTGCGGAAACACTTAAGCCAAAGGAATTATGACTCTATAACTAGGCTTCTAGCCTCCATGAACTTAAGAAAAATGCATTGGAAACCAAAAACATATGCAGATGTAAAATGCGGGGACATTTAACAATAGTAAACTCTACTTAAATATTTAATAAGCATTCAACATAATAAGTACATTCATAAGCAAATACATTGCAGAAATAATACAATAGAGAATACTTATCTTGAAGATGAAGTTGTCCCCCAACTAGCTATGTCGCTGCAACGTTCCACCCAACCATATGCCAGATGTGTTCATCAATCTCTCAACACAACTGCCACCCCCAAGATGGGCATGATTTCCACAAGGAACTAGGGAACATCAAGCTCACACATATCCAAAACACATCAAACACAGTCAATCCAACCTATAGTTGTGTTTATCAAACTGTCACAGCCAAGCCAATACACAATTGGGTTTATTAGGCTGCAGGAAAACAAGCCAAAACACTGTTGGGTTTATCAGGCTACTCAGCCAGGCCAACTAACAATTGGGTTTATCATACCGTAGACAATCAATCCAACATTCACATTAAGGACCAACCAATCTAACTAACATATGTGTTTATCAGGTCACTCAGCCAAGCCATCTTACTGCTAGGTTTATCAAGCTTCTCAACCAGGCCATCTAACAGTTTGGTTTATCAGGATGTCCAACCAAGGGTAACACATGGCCAAATGCACAATAAGACATAACCAAACCAACTTACAGTTGGGTTTATTAGGCTGCTCATCCAAGGCAATATCCGATTGGGTTTATCAAGCTTCCCATCCAAGCCAATATACCATTGGGTTTATTAGGCTGTCAGCCAAGCTAATCTACCTTTGGGTTTATCATGTTACTAAGGCAGTGGAAAGGAATAATGGCTAAGCTAGTGGCTCATTCACATATCTAGGGACACCTCCATAATATCTATGTCCTGGCATCCACAATACCTACACACCCGACACAAGGAAGTATCCCCTTCTTTGCTACACAATCCCTCGGGCTATACCTTCCCTTCCAATGCTCTTCAGGACGTGCATAGAAGATTTATGAACTACTCTTATCTTTTTGTGAGGTTCCTCTTTTCACTAGGTTTATCAAGTCCATTCAGCTTCTCTTCCACTCCTAAGTCTTGCATGCAGTTCAGACCCAAACTAGGGCACTCATAGTAGCAAACACAAGGAGACACAACAACACAGGGCTCTACTCTATACACAGACAACTAGAGTTCCATACCACATTGTAATACAGAAAAAAATAGGGTTCACTTGTACACAAAAGACCAAGGTTCCATACCACTCCGTAACATAGATAAAACACTGCAAAACGTGTAGTAATACTCTGCTAGCTTGTGATGTGTTTGCGAAGCATGAAAAAAAACCACACTGAACAACAATCAACCCCTTTTTCGACTCCAGAGAGTGAACAATGCATAATGGGTCGAATGGAGTAGGAAGTGACCAAAATGTTATGGGAGACCCCAAAAATGACGGGATGGGCACGCATCCCCATGGTTACTTGCTTTAGAAGCAATAATGTGACTTCCCCAAACTGCAGGCTATAGGTTTTGCTCAGATCGCAGGCTGGCTCAGTCACGAAACCGACTGCCATACCTTGCTCTACCCAAGGAATTAAATGCCTCAACTGATCTTCTGGAAGAATTGAATGATCGAGTGTAGAGGAAAAAAAGGGTAGTTGAGAGCTTGGCCTCACCCTATTGGCTCAGGGATTGGATAAATCCCCCTCCCTATTCCTTGTGAAATCATGCCCCTATCTCTTTCGTTGCAGTGCATAGCTAGTTGTGGAATTTTATTAAATTTTGTAATTACATGATATCTCAAAATATACTGTGCCTTACTAGCACTATAACCATCAGCATCAACCTTGATCGCTGATACACAAAATACCAAATCAATGGCAAGGCCTTGTCCTTGAGCTCCATGCCATGATTTAATACAATATACACATCATGTACAATTTTAATACCATGGGGTCAAAACCGGGATATTACATTCCCCTCCCCCTTACATTAGCATTGTCCTCAGTGCTCTGCAAAATTGAACAAAAATGGATGTTCCAATCACATGGCATCCTCCATCTCCCACGTAGCCTCATCAAGACTGTAGAGCTTCCACTGCACCTTTACCTGCCCAGCGGCTCAATTCCGGAGCACTATGACCTTGTCGAGGATGCACAATGGCTTAGTTTGGAACTCTCCCTTAGATTCCACTTGGATCACATCCCAATTAATCACATGGTTAGGATCATGTACACATTTCTTAAGCAAAGAAACATGAAAAACATTATGAGTTATAGTGCTAGCAAGCAATGCAATTCTATATGCAACTGGCCCTATTCTTTCAAGCACTTCAAAAGGCCCACAATATCTAGGTGACAACTTGGCACAAATTCCAAGCTTCAAGGAACTCTTCCCTGGAGTCACTCTAAGGTAAACATGATCCCCAACATTAAACTCTCTATGCACTCTATGCTTATCTACATATATTTTTTATCTATCTTGGGTTGCTTTCAAGTTCTTCCTAATGTTTGCAACCTTTTGCTCAAGTTCTTTGAGCAATTATGGACAAAGCACAATCACGTTCACTGGATTATCCCAAGTCACCGGTGTCCTAGACCTTATTCCATACAAAGCTTCATATGGACTCATTCCCAATGATGCTTAATGTCCATTATTATAAGCAAATTCTAACAAGTGTAAATAGTCCTCCCACTTGGATGGTTTGTCCATCACATGCATGCGAAGCATGTCATCAAACACCTAGTTCACTCTCTCTGCTTTCCCATCGGTTTGAGGATTGTAGGCAGTGTTGAAGTTCAACTTTGTACTCAAATCTACAAACAAACTTTTCCAAAAATTGGAAGTAAACCTGGTATCCTTGTCGAAAACTATTGCCTTAGGCAATCCATGCAATCTGAAAATTTCCTTCACGAATGTTTTTTCAATGGCATCAGCCATATATGTGGACTTAACCAGTATAAAATGTGATGCCTTTGTCAACTTGTCCACCACAACCATGATGGATTCATGTTGTCTCACAGTCATTGGAAACCCTATAATAAATTCCATGGAGATAACTTCCCATTTCCATTTTGGGACTGGCAAAGGCTACAATAGACCTGCTGGGTGTTGATGCTCAACCTTCACTTGCTGACATTTCATGCATTTAGCAATATATTCAACAATGTCCTTTTTCATTCCTGGACAAAATTACTGCTTTTTGGCTATAGTAATTGTTTTCTGATATCCTAGGTGACCAGAATATGGATCTTGATGGATTTCATCCATGACAATTCTCCTCAAGTCTGCTACATTTGGAATAAAAATTATGTTCTTATAAGTAAGAAGTTCATCTTCTTCCAATTTATATCCCCCATTCTTCTTTTTAGGATTTTGCTGCTACAACTTGTCATTTATCTGCACAAACATTTCATTCTCAACAGTATGATTAATGACTTACTGTCTCAAATCTGATTGGAAAATACTAAGAGATGCCACAAGCATTTCATGCACCCTCTTGCTGAGTGCATAAACCACTTTATTTTCTTTTTATTTTATGTGTTTGATTTAAAAATCAAACTCACACAAAAAATCCAGCCATCTAGCTTGCCTAGCATTTAGAGTTGGCTGATCAAACAAGTATTTTGGACCACAGTGGTCTGTCCTTAGCTCAAATTTCCTTCCCATTAAGTAATGCCTCCACATATTGAGAGCATGTACTATGGCTATAAGTTCTAGATCATGAGTAGCATAGTTCTTCTCATGTTCCTTCAACTTTCTGGACTCATAGCATACCATGTGGTTGTCTTGCATAAGAACTCCTCCAAGTCCTTGATTTCATGCATTAGTACACACCAGAAAGCCTTTTCCTGGGTGTGCAATTTTCATAATTGGTGCACTTGTAAGAAGATTCTTCAAATGCTGGAAGCTTTCTTCACATCTTGGTGTCCATTAAAACTTTATCCCCTTCTTTTGCAAAGAAGTGATTGAATTTGCAACCTTGGAGAATCCTTCAATGAACCTCTTGTAATATCCTGCAAGTCCCATAAAAGATCTCACATCTGTAACATTTCTTGGAGTTGGCCAATTCATGATGGCCTCAACCTTTTCGGGGTCCATAGATATTCCTTCATCTGAGTTAATGTGACCCAAATAATGAATTTTATCTTTATAAAAGTCACATTTTCTCAACTTTGCATACAACTTATGCTCCTTTAGTAATTTCAATGTCAGTCTCAAATATTATTCATGCTCTTATTCATTCTTAGAATAAATAAAAATGTCATCAAGGAAAACAACAACAAACTTGTCCAGATACTTGCTGAAACACTATTCATGAGACACATGAATGTATTTGGTGCATTTGAGACCAACTGGTACCACTACAAACTCATGGTGTCCATACCTTGTTCTGAAGGTTGCCTTATGAATATTTTCATCCTTGATTCTTACCTGATGGTAACCAGACCTCAAGTCAATCTTGGAAAATACATTTGCTTCTCTCATTTGATAAAAAAGGTCATCAATTCGAGGTAAAGGATATTTATTCTTCATAGTAACCTCGTTCAAATGTTTGTAATCCATACATAATCTGAGTGTGCCATCTTTCATTTTCACAAACATAATTTGTGCTCCCCAAGGGAACACACTTGTCCTGATATACTTCTTTTCCAGCAACTCTTGCAGCTGCATTTTCAGCTCTAGAAATTCTGATGTACTCATCCTGTAGGGTGTCTTGGACACTGATGTTGTGCCAGCCACAAGGTCATTTGTAAAATCAATGTCTCTGTTTGGAGGAAGCCCTGGAATTTCATCATGAAAACGTCCTTGAATTCTTGCAATACATGAAAGTACTCCAACCTAGGAGTTTCATTCTCTGTTGCCTCCAAAACATGAGCTGCACACAATCTGCAACCTTTCCTACAAAACTTCTTCAGCTGCATTGCTAAAATCTTCCTAACAAAAATCACCTTTGGAATGCTTCTTACAACCCTTGGGTTTCCTTCTTCATCCATGCATTCAAATGTCTTGTTGTGACATTCAAGATTAACTCAGTGTGCTTCTAACCAGTCCATTCCAATGAGAATATCATGGGAACCAAGTGGCAGAACATTCAAGTTTGCATAAGTGAATAACCCATCCATGACCAATGGGCGTCTTTCTACCACTTCACTAACTTTTCTCTTGGTTCGAGTGGCTACTTGAACTAACCATGATTTGCTATGCTTTAATTTCTCAAAGGCACAAATCTCAACAATTCTAGGAGTAATATAATTGTGAGTAGATCCAGGGTCAATCAAAACAGAAACAAATTGCTCAACAATATTACCTTCAACTTCAACCATCGTTGACTGGTGATATTCCTGGTGGTCCTCTGGCGCCACATAGATTCTAGGGACTGTCCTTGCTACTTGACCCACCATTTCACCTCCTTGAATGTTGTGAGCTTGCCTTACATACCCATTCTCATGCAGTCAGTCCCTGTGCATATGGTTTTCTCCACATCCCCAACATTGGAGTGGTTCTCTAGTTTCTTTTGGATCTCTTGGCTTTTCTCCCATCATTATGGTTGGCTTAGTCACAACTTGTGATGTCTTCCTTTTCTGATTTCGGAAGTGAGAAGGTTTGGAACCTTTCTTCCTTTGGTCAAACTTCTCTTTCTTCTTGTCCTTCCATGCCTTATGGATATCATGTTTACTTTTGTTATGATCATAGCAATTCTCGGCCTTCCTTATAGCCTCTTCTAGAGTTCTAGGTTCATTTAGAATAGTAGATTCAAGCTAAACTAGTTAACCTATCTAAGCAACCAACAACATATCAGAAAAGATAAGAACAGGAAAAGAAAAGGACAAGAGAACACTGATATATGTGGTTCACCCTAATGGGTTACATCCACAGGAAGGTAGTCTTCTATTATCTCTAGAATGTCTTCTCCAATATTACAAGAGAGCAAAGCACAAATACTCCAAAAAATATAGATGATGTACAATAGTACCACTACTCCATCAAGAATACATGATATGTAGAGACTCACTTGACCCTATTATATACTAAGAGATGAGGAGGAATTACTCTCACATATTGCAAGTGGGATAATATAATTCTCCAAAATAACATCTCTTAATACAATACCATGGACAAATACTCTACACAAGTAAATACAACACCATATAACTATGGGTTAAATGTATTACTCTTTTACATAAGATTGTAGACAACTTTCGACATAATACAGAGACATTATTACCTTCCAAGGAATATAATATATTCCAACACTTGTGATGTCTTCCTTTGATTATTTCGGAAGTGAGAAGGTTTGAAACCTTTCTTCATTTGGTCAAACTTCTCTTTCTTCTTGTCCTTCCATGCCTTATGGATATCAGGTTTGCTTTTCTTATCATCATAGCAATACTTGGCCTTCCGTATAGCCTCTTCTAGAGTTCTAGGTTCATCAAACTCAATTCCATCTTTGTATGACTAAGGTAGTCCACTTAGAAAACGCTGAATTTTCACTTTATCATCTCTGATATATCTGGCATACCTCAACAACTTCAGGAATTTGTTTGCGTATTCATCTCAACTGTCCCAATATTAGCTCATGGAACTCTCTAATCTTGTCATCATAGTACCTATCAGAGAGGTACTTCTGCTTGAAATACTTATTGAATTTATTCCACACGGTCTTTCTGTCATTGATCTTCTTCACTTTCCTGAGGTTCTCCCACCATATGGATGCTCTTCCATTCAGATTGAAGATGGCTACCCCTGCCTTCATATTTACCGAGTAGTCTTGGACTTGGAAATATTTTTTCATTCCAAGAAACAAAGCTTCATTTCTTGACCTGATTTTACCTCACCACTAAAGGTAGGAAGCCTTGCCTTCTTAAATTCATCACGTGAATTGTTCTGGTAACACCTCTTCCTCTTATTCATGCGAGATGAAGAGTTGGAACCCCCAGTGGATCCTTCAAAGTTAGATGATCCACTGGAAGACCTTTTTCTTCTTTTGGAACTGCTCCTACTTCCTTCTGGATTTACTGCCCTGTAATACCCCGGTTTTGATCCCAAGGTATTTAAATTGTACATGATGTATATATTATATTTAAATCATGGCAAGGAGCTCAAGGCCAAGGCCCTGCCATTGATTTGGTGTTTTGTGTATCGGCGATCAAGATCGACGCCAATGGTTATAGTGCTAGTTAGGAACAGTATATTTTTGGAAGATATCATGTAAATACACAATTTAATAAAATACCACAACTAGCTATGCACTTCAACGAAAGAGATGGGGGCATGATTTCACATGGAATAGGGAAGTGGATTTATCCAATCCCTTGAGCCAATAGGGTGAGACCAGATGTCAATGAGACAACCCAAAATATCTCATCTACCTTTTTTGTCCTCTATCCTTAATCATTAAATCCTTCTAGAAGTTGGTTGAGGCAGTTAATGCCTTGGGTAGAGAAAGACATGGTAGTCTTCTTTCGTGACTAAGAAATTCTGCAGTCTGGGAAGTTGTGTTCTTGCTTTTGAAGCAAGTAAGCATAGGAATTCGTGCACAATCCATCGTTTTGGTATTCTCCCAGAGCATTTTGGTTTTTCCCCTCCACGTCCGCTACCATTTACGTTGGTTATTGACTCTCTCGAGTCGCAGAGTGTTTGGTTCAGTTGCATTCCCTCATTTAGGCAAAGAGCGTTTTCCCTCATTCCAGCAAGATTCATTCACGCATGTTCCCCTCATTTTGGGAGTTTGTTTCGCGATCCTCAATCGCAGATCTATCCCGAGTCACGAAACGGGTTGTTGAGGGGTGTTATCCTCATTCTGTAGAGGCATTGTTTCGCATCCTACAATGTTTTTCTATGTGTTACAGAGTGGTCTGGAACCTTGGTTGTTTGTGTTACAGAAGTAGAAGAGACGCTGAATGGGCTTGATAAACCTAGTGAAGAGAGGAACCTTGCAAAAAGATAAGAGTGGTTGGTGAATCTTCTATGCACATCCTAAAGAGCACTGAAAGGGAAGGTATAGCCCTAGGTACTGTGGAGCAGAGAAGGGGACACTTCCTTGTGTTGGGTGTGTAGGAAATGTGGATTCCGGGCTAGATAGATCTTGTGGAGGTGTCCCTAGCTCTGTGAATGAGCCACTAGCTTAGCCATTCTTCCTTTCCACTACCTTAGCAGCCTGATAAACCCAAAGGTAGATTGGATTGGATGACAGCCTGATAAACCCAATGGTATATTGGCTTGGCTGAGCAGCCTAATAAATAACAATCATATATTAGCTTGGATGAGTATCCTAATAAACCCAACAGTGCGTTGGCTTGGATGTGTCTTGATGTGCATTTGGCCATGTGTGACCCTTGGCTGGACAGCTTGATAAACCCAACTGTTAGCTGGCTTGGTCGAGAAGCCTGATAAACCCAGTAGTGAGATGGCTTGGCTGAGTGGCCTGATAAACCCATATGTTAGTTGGCTTGGCTGGTCCTTAATGTGAATGTTGGCTTGACTGCTTGTAGTATGATAAACCCAACTGTTATCTACCTTAGACAAGTATCCTGATAAACCAAACCGTGTTTTGTCTTGTTTCCTGCAGCTGGATAAACCCAATCGTGTATTGGCTTAGTTTGATAGTCTGATAAACCCAACCCTAGGTTGGCTTGACTACATTTGATATGGCCTGGATATGTGTGAGCCTATTGTTCCCTAGTTCCTTGTGGAAATCATGCCCGTCTCGAGGGTGGCAGTTATGTTGAGAGATTCATAAACACAACTGGCCTATGGTTGGGTGGAACATTGCAACAACATAGCTAGTTGCGGGACAACTTCATCTTCAAGATAAGTATTCTTTGTTGTGTTATTTTTGCAATGTATTTTCTTATGAATGTGATGATTATGTTGAATGCTTATTGGAGATTTGAGTAGAGTTTAGTGTTGTTAAATGTCCCTGCATTTGCATCTCTATATGCCTTGTATTTTCCACTGCATTTTGATTATGATAATAGAGGCTAGAATCCTAGTTACAGGGTAAACAATAAAGCTATCTTAAGGTAAGATGCATTTGTCTGCCCTCTGGAATCCTCCTGTGGAAGGTGGAAGTCGAAAGGCAAAAAATGGAAAAACATGAAAAAGATGAGGTAGGAAGTTGGATTTCTGCACCGCGAGCCTGCTGCGGAAGGCAAAAGTCAAAAGGGGAAAATTGACAAATCAGATAAAGGTTAAGGTAAACAGTTGAATTTATGCATCCTGAAGTTGGGCCGCGGAAGGCGGAAGTTCGGAAGTCGGAAAGCAAGAAATCAAAAGATAAAGTAGTTGTTTCATGGATTTCCGCATCTCGAAGTCAGCCCGCGGACAACAAAAGGTCGAAAGTTAGAAAGCAGAAAAATACGAGTAAAGGTATTGTATTTCATGGATTTCCACATTCCGAAGTTGGAAGTCAAAAATCAGAAAGTGAACGAGTAAGGTATTGTATCTCGGGATTTCCAAAGTCCGAAGCTCGAAGTCGGAAGTCGGGAAGCAGAAAGGTGGCAAGTGAGACTATCACATTTCAATATTTCCACTATCCGAAGTTGAGAAGTCGAAAGTCGAAAAGCAGAAAAGTGGCAAGTGTGAATGTTGCATTTCAGGATTTCCACTACCTGAAGTCGAACATCGGAAGTTGAAAGGTCGGAAGCCAGAAGGAGGAAGTCATAAAGGTCAGTTTTTGTTTGAAAACGAATTTTTTGGTTGCAGAATGGATTTGTCCACTGCAGAACAAATGTTACAGTGATGTTTATGCTTAACCATGAATGTTAAAGGATGTACATAACCCGTGACTGTGTAAAGAGAATGAAGTAATAAGTTTTAAATTATTACACATATCAATCAGGTGTATGGGCACCAGGTACATGTACATTGTGGTATCAAAGAAAGCATCGGAGGAGCATACCTCCCTTGGAGAGAGGAGTGTACATGACATTGTGGTATCAAAGCTATTGGTTACAACATTGGGCCTAGATGGGCCAAGTGAATAGCTTTTAGAGCTATTGGTTTCAACATTGGGCCTAAATGGGTGAAGTGAACAGTCAATAAGTGGTTTTTAAAATTCTCAAATTGTCGTGCACCTAACAATGATGTTTATTAACACATTTTTGCAGAGTCATAGTGCATATTGGAAAAGTTGGTTATGGCCCGACCATGAGAACCTATAGCTTGAATGATGCACATGATCCCTATGAATTAAAGGTAGATGCTATGGGGGGAAACATTTGAGTTGGAAATGTTGAAACAGAGTCCAATGGAAGAAGACATCAAGAGACTCCCCTATATATTGCAGCCACCATGAGAAGCCTAAGGGTGGGATTGCAAAGTTGCAGAGAAGACAATGAGAGAATGATTAAAGCTCATGAGGAAAAAAATCAGTTGAATGCATCCATGCTGCAGAGTTTGACAAACATCCAAAGGTAGATGAACTCTGGGCATCAGGTAGTAAATCCGGAAGGAAGTAGGAGCAGTTCCAGAAGAAGAAAAGGGTATTCTAATGGATCATTTGAATCTTAAGGACCTACTGGGGGTTCAAGATCTTCATCTCACAGGAATAAGAGGAAGAGGCATTACCAGAACATTTCACGTGATGAATTTAAGAAGGCAAGGCCTCCTACCTTTAATGGTGAGGTAAAATCTAGTCAAGAAGCTAAAGCTTGGCTTCTTGGGATGAAAAAGTATTTTCAAGTCCAAGGCTACTCGGGAAATATGAAGGAAAGGGTATCCATCTTCAATATGAATGGAAGAGCATCTATATGGTGAGAGCACCTCAGGCAGGTAAAGAAGATCAATGATAGAAAGATCATGTGGAAGCAGTTCAAGAAGTAACTCAAGCAAAAGTACCTCTCTAACAGGTACTATGATGATAAGATCAAAGAATTCCATGAGTTGAAATTAGGACAGCTGACCATAGAAGAATATGCAAACAAATTCTTGGATTTGTTGAGGTATGTCAGGTATATCAAAGATGATAAAGTGAAAATTCAGTGTTTTCTAAGTGGATTATCTCAGTCATACAAAGATAGAAATGAGTTTTATGAAACTAGAACTCTAGAAGAGGCTATAAGAAAGGCCAAGTATTGATATGATAAGAACAAAAGAAAACCCGATATCCATACGACATGGAAGGACAAGAAGAACAAAAAGTTTGACCAAAGGAAGAAAGGTTTCAAACCTTCTCACTTCTGAAATCAGCAAAGGCATCCATCACAAGCTGTGACTAAGCCAACCAGAGTGATGGAAGACATGCCAAGAGATCCAAAAGAGATAAGAGAACCACTCCAATGCTGGAGATGTGGAGGAAACCGCACGCGCAGGATCTGTCCGCTTGAGAATGGGTATGTACGAAAAACTCACAACATCCAAGAAGCAAAAACGATGGGTCAAGTAGCAAGGACCGTCCCTAGAATTTACGCATCCCTAGAGGACCACCAGGAAGATCAATAGTCAACTATGGTTGAAGTTGAAGGCAAGATTGTTGAGAAACCTATTTCTGTTTTGATTGACCCTAGATCTACTCACAGTTATATCACTCCTTGAATTTTTGAGATTTGTTATTTTAATAATTTAAAGCCTAGAAAATCATGGTTAGTTCAACTAGCCACTGGGACCAAGAGAAAAGTTAGTGAAGTGGTAGAGAAATGCCCATTAGTCATGGATGGGTTATTCACTTATGCAAACTTGAATGTTTTGCCACTTGGTTCCTATGATATTCTCATTGGAATGGTCTGGTTAGAAGTGCATAGAGTTAAGCTTAACTGTCACAATAAGACATTTGAATGCATGGATGAAGAAGGGAACCCAAGAGTTGTAAGAGGCATTCCAGAAGTGATTTCTATTAGGTAGATTTCAGCAATGTAGCTGAAGAAGTTATGTAGGAAAGGTTGCAGATTGAATGCAGCTCATGTTTTGGAGGAAGCAAAAAATGAAACTTCTAGGTTGGAGGACTTTCATGTATTGCAAGAATTCAAGGATGTTTTTTTTGATGAAATTCTAGGGCTTCCTCCAAAAAGAGACATTGATTTTACAATTGAACTTGTTCTTGGAGAAGCACCGGTGTCCAACACACCCTACAAAATGAGCACACCAGAATTGCTAGAGCTAAAAATGCAACTATAAGAGTTGTTGGAAAAGATGTATATAAGGTCGAGTGTGTCTCTATGGGGAGCACCAATTCTGTTTGTGAAAAACAGTGATGGTACACTTAGGTTGTGTATTGATTACAGACAATTAAACAAAGTCAACGTAAAGAATAAATATCCTTTACCTCGAATTGATGACCATTTTTATCAAATGAGAGGAGCAAAGATATTTTCCAATATTGACTTGAGGTCTGGTTACCATCAAATAATAATCAATGTTGGAATATAATCCGTCGGGATTATACGCTATTGTAAATATTAGGAATAAGAATAGTTACATAGGAAGGTGAAAAGGATGGTTGGAAGATGAATCTCAACCACCATATGAAATGTATAAATGTATGTGTTAGTAATGGAATAAATTGAATTCGGGAGTTATTATCCAATAGTGGTATCAGAGCACCACCTGCCATAACTCCTGCTGTTAAGTTTCAGTCCTGGCAGCCTGTATGCTTTCCAGTGCATTGCCAGACTGCTGGCCCATTAATGTGCTTTCTCTCTGCTCAGGGTTGAACGTTCTAGACATTCTATACGCACTCAGAATCATTATGATTCTGCTGCACACCTACCTACCAGTCACTAGCCTTCCATCCGAGCGTTTCTCCTGCCAGCCTGCATACATTCATTGTATGCGTTACAGTTGCTGCTCAGCCCTCGCACTGGAATTTTTCCTTCATGCTCTCAGTTTGGTTAAGTATGCGTAGTCTTATCATTTCATACACATTTCTTTGCATATTTTTCGCACTCTTGTTAAGACCTTAGTGTATGCATTAGTGAATCAGTACTTCTCCCCTAGCTCGTGAAGAGACCATCGTAGAGATGGACTGCTAATGTGTTGTATGTAGACTATGGTGTTGGTTACTATGTCTGCATTGAAATGGTTATGCTCGTTACCATCTCTATGTTGAATTTCTCTCAAAAGTCTATCACTGTTTAAGACCATCGTGGTTTGGGTCATCTAATAGTGCGTAAATTTCGAGCACGTAAACACTGGTGCTTGATTGTGTTGCGAACGTGAAGACTGTAAGTATTGTCGACTGGTGAACGCCCTTTGCGTGAAGTGCAGCATCCTACCAAGAAGAGATCTCAGTACCCAAACTGAGAATGAGTTGAAGATTGGACCCGTGATGATTTTAGAGCTATTCTGCTCCTACGAACTTGTTGAACACCGGTCAAAATATCATTGGGCAAGAGATATTGTATAACTGTGAAGATTCACGCCATTCCTAAACTGCGTGAATGTGACCGTTGGAAAACCTAAGTTTTCCCTAGTTTTGTGAGTGAGCCTGCGTGAATGCTT
>LPNX010747563.1:190614-243465 GCA_001517045.1 Pseudotsuga menziesii | reverse complement strand
GTGTACAAGAACAAATACAGATCAGATGGCTCACTTGACAAGCACAAAGGGAGGCTTGTAGCAAAAGGCTATGCACAGAAGGAAGGAATTGACTATGAACAAATGTTTTCTCCTACAACAAAATGGGCTACCATCCGTACCTTACTCTCTTTAGCTGCTCAGAATGGGTGGAAATTTCATCAGATGGATGTGAAGACTGCTTTCTTGAATGGAGACTTGAAAGAGAATGTCTTCATGTCTCAGCCAGAAGGCTTTGTTGTTGAAGGAAAAGAACAAAAGGTATGCAAGCTTGTCAAATCCTTGTATGGCCTAAAACAAACGCCTCACGCATGGTATGAAAAATTAACCGAGCATCTTTTGAAGTTAAATTTCGAACATTTTGATCTTGATGATGCAACAATGTTTATAAAGAAAGTTGGAATATTTTTTGTGTATCTTGTGGTGTACGTAGATGATCTTTTGATGATAGGGAACAATGAGAGCTATATAGCTTCCATAAAGAAAGATTTGAAAAAGATCTTTGAAATGACAGATATGGGACATCTCCACTATTACTTAGGAATTGAAGTCACTCAACATCCTAAGTACATATTCCTATCTCAGAAAAAATATGTTGGAGAACTACTAGACAAATTTTGCATGACAGAACGCAACCCTATCTCTACTCCAATGGAACAGAAAATGAAGCTCACATCAAGCGAAGGAAAAGAATTTGAGGATGCGACCAAGTATCAACAACTTGTACGAAGAATTATCTACCTTACAACAACTAGACCAAATATTTCTTATGTTGTTGGCATACTTTCAAGGTTCATGCATAAACCTTGTGAAGGACACTGGTCAGCTGCAAAAAGAGTTCTAAGATACTTGAAGGGGACTCAGGACTTTGGACTCACGTACTCTAAGGTGGATGACTTCAAACTTATTGGGTACTTAGACTCAAATTTTGATGGTGATAAGGAGACAGGAGTTGGAAACTTCTGGATACACTATGAGTCTTGGATCAGCAGTTGTCTCATGGAGATCAAGCAAACAGTCAGTTTCGGTAGATTCAACAACAGAAGCAGAATATGTGGCTGCAGCTGAAGCAACGAAAGAAATAGCATGGATCAGGAAGATACTTGAATATTTGCAAGAAAAACAAGAGAACTCCACTCCATTATTGATTGACAATACTTCTGCAATCAAGCTGTCTAAGAATCCCAGATTCCATGATCGAACCAAACACATCAACACAAAGTATCATTTGATTCGACATCATGTAGAGGCCAAGACAGTCCATCTTCGACATTGTTCCACAAATGATCAAGTTGCAGACATCTTCACCAAAGCGCTTGGATGAGAAAAATTTGAAAGATTCAGAAACATGCTTGGACTTACTAACACCCCTTCGGATTAGGGGGGGGGATTGTTGGAATATAATCTGTCGGGATTATACACTATTGTAAATATTAGGAATATGAATAGTCACATAGGAAGGTGAAAAGGCTGGTTGGAAGATGAATCTCAACCACCATATGAAATGTATAAATGTATGTGTTAGCAATGGAATAAATTGAATTCGGGAGTTATTATCCAACAATCAAAGATGAATATATTCATAATACAACCTTCAGAACAAGGTATGGAAACTATGAGTTTGTAGTGGTACCAATTGGTCCAACAAATGCACCAACTACATTTATGTGTCTCATGAATAGTGTTTTCAACAAGTATATGGACAAGTTTGTTCTTGTCTTTCTAGATGACATTCTTATTTATTATAAGAATGAAGAACATTTGAGACTGACATTGAAATTGCTAAGGGAGCATAAGCTATATGCAAAGTTGAGCAAATGTAACTTTTATAAAGGCAAAATTCATTATTTGGGTCGCATTATCTCAGATGAAGGAATATCTGTGGACCCTGAGAAGATTGAGGCCGTCATGAATTGGCCAACCCCAAGAAATGTGACAGATGTGAGGTATTTTATGGGACTTGCAGAATACTACAGGAGGTTCATTGAAGGATTCTCCAAGATTGCACATTCAATCACTTCTTTGCAAAATAAGGGGATAAAGTTTGAATGGACCCCAAGATGTCAAGAAAGCTTCCAACAGTCAAAGAATCTTCTTACAAGTGCACCAATTCTGAAAATTGCAGACCCAGAAAAAGACTTTATGGTGTGTATTGATGCATGTAATCAAGAACTTGGAGGAGTTCTTATACAAGACAACCACGTGGTATGCTATGAATTAAGAAAGTTGAAGGAACATGAGAAAAAATATGCTACTCATGATCTAGAACTTGCATCCATAGTACACGCTCTCAAGATGTGGAGCCATTACTTAATGGGAAGAAAATGTAAGCTAAGGACAGACCACTATGGTCTGAAATACTTGTTTGATCAACCAACTTTAAATGCTAGGCAAGCTATATGGCTGGAGTTTTTGTGTGAGATTGATTTTGAAATCAAACACATAAAAGGAAAAGAAAATAAAGTTGTTGATGCACTCAGTACGAAGGTGCATGAAATGCATGTGGCATCTCTTAGTATTTTCCAATAAGATTTGAGACAACAGATTATTAATCATACTGCTGAAGATGAAATGTATGTGCAGATAAAGTACAGGTTGCAACAGCAAAGCTTTGAAAAGAAATATGATGGATATAAATTGGAAGAAGATGACCTTATTACGTATAAAAACAAAATTTATATTCCAAATGTAACAGATTTGAGGAGAACTGTTATGGATGAAATCCATCAAGTTCCATATTCTGGTCACCCAGGATATCAGGAAACAATTGCTATAGCCAGAAAGCAGTATTTTTGGCTAGGAATGAAAAAGGACATTGTTGAGTATATTGCTAAATGCATGAAATGTCAGTAGGTGAAGGTTGAGCATCAACACCCAGCGGGTTTATTGCATCCTTTGCCAGTCCCAGAATGGAAATGGAAAGTTATTTCCATGGATTTTATTATAGGATTTCCAATTACTATGAGACAACATGATTCCATCATGGTTGTGATGGACAAGTTGGCAAAGACATCACATTTTACACCAGTCAAGTCCACGTATAAGGCTAATGCCATTACAAAAAATTTCATGATTTTTTTTCAGATTGCATGGATTGCCTAACCCAATAATTTCGGACAGGGATACCAAGTTTACTTCCAATTTTTGGAAAATTTTGTTTGCAAATTTGGGTACAAGGTTGAACTTTAGGAATGCCTACCATCCTCAAACTGGTGGGAAAACAAAGAGAGTGAACCAGGTGCTTGAAGACATTCTTCACATGTATGTGATGAATAAACCATCCAAGTGGGAGGATTATTTACACTTGGTATAGTTTACATAAAATAAGGGACAACAAGCATCATTGGGAATGAGTCCATATGAAGCTCTGTATAGGAGAAGGTGTAGGACACTAGTGACTTGGGATAATCTAGTGAACAGGATTGTGCTTGGTCTATAATTGCTCAAGGAAATGGAGTAAGAGGTTACAAAAATCAGGCAGAACCTGAAAGTAGCAAAAGATAGACAGAAAAGCTATGCAGACAAGCATAGAGTGCACAAAGAGTTTAGTATTGGGGATCATGTTTATCTTAGAGTGAGGCTAAGGAAGAGTTCCTTGAAGCTTAAAAGTTGTGCCAAGCTATCACCTAGATATTGTGGGCCTTTTGAAGTGCTTGAAAGAATAGGGCCAGTTGCATATAGACTTGCATTTCCTGCTAGCACTAGAGCTCATAATGTTTTTCATGTTTCTTTCCTTAAGAATTATATACATGATCCTAACCATGCGATAAATTGGGATGTGATCCAGGTGGAACCCGAGGGAGAGTTCCAAATCGAGCCATTACGCATCCTCGATAAGAAGGTCACAAGGATCCAGAATCAAGTCGTTGGACAGGTAAAGGTGTAGTGGAAGCACTACGGTCCTTATGAGGCTACATGGGAGCTGGAGGATGCCATGCGATTGGCACATCCATTTTTTTTCAATTTTGTGAAGCACCGAGGACAGTGCTAATATAAGGGGGAGGGGAATGTAATACCCCAGTTTTGACCCCAAGGTATTAAAATTGTACATGATGCATATATTGTATTTAAATCATGGCAAGGAGATCAAGGTTAAGGCCCTGCCATTGATTTGGTGTTTTGTGTATCGGCGATCAAGATCAATGCCGATGGTTATAGTGCTAGTCAGACACAGTATATTTTTGGAATATATCATGTAAATATGCAATTTAATAAAATACCACAACTAGCTATGCACTACAACGAAAGAGATGGGGGCATGATTTCACAAGGAATAGGGAAGGGGATTTATCCAATCCCTTGAGCCAATAGGGAGAGACCAGATGTCAATGAGAGAACCCAAAAGCTCTCATCTATATTTTTGTCGTTTGTCCTCAATCATTAAATCCTTCCAAAAGTTGGTTGAGGTAATTAATGCCTTGGGCAGAGCAAGGCATGGCAGTTATATTTTGTGACTGAGAAGGCCTACAGTCTGGGAAGCTGCGTTCTTTCTTCTGAACCAAGTAAGCACCGGAATGTGTGCCCAATCCGTGGTTTTTGGATTCTCCCAACGCATTTTGGTTTTTCCCCCCTACGCCCGCTGGCATTTACACCGGTTATTCACTCTCACGAGTCGTAGAGCGTTTGGTTCCGCTGTGTTCCCTCATTCATGCAAAGAATGTTTCCCCTCATTCCCGTAGGATTCATTCATGTATGTTCCCCTCATTCCGGGAGTCTGTTTCACGATCCTCAGTCGTGGATCTATCCCAAGTTGTGGAACAATTTGCTGAGGGGTGTTATCCTCATTCTGTGGAGGCATTGTTTCACATCCTGTAATATTGAGATGGCTTGGCTGAGTGGCCTGATAAACCCATCTGTTATTTGGATTGGCTGGTCCTTAATGTGAATGTTGGCTTGAATGATTGCAGTCTAATAAACCCAACTGTTAGCTGGCTTGGATAAATATCCTGATAAACCCATCTGTGTTTTGCCTTGTTGCTTGCTGCCTGATAAACCCAGTTGTGTATTGGCTTGGCTGGACAGTCTAATAAACCCAACTGTAGGTTGTCTTTACTATGTTTGATATGGTCTAGCTATGTGTGAGCCTATTATTCCGAAGATCCTTGTGGAAATCATGCTCAGCTCGGGGGTGGGAATTGTGTTGAGAGATTGATGAACACAATTGGCCTATGATTGGGTGGAACGTTGTAGCAACATAACTAGTTGCGGGACAACTTCATCTTCAAGATATGTATTCTCTGTTGTGTTATTTCTACAATGTATTTCCTTATGAATATGCTGATTATGTTGAATGCTTATTGAATATTTGAGTAGAGTTTACTGTTGTTAAATGTCCCTGCATTTGCATCTGTATATGCCTTGTATTTTCCATTACATTTTGCTTATGATCATGGAGGCTAGAGTCCTGGTTACAGGGTAAAAAATGCAGCTATATTAAGGTAAGATGCGTTTTTCTGCCCTTCGAAATTCACCTGTGGAAGGTAGAAGTCGGAAGGCGGAAATTGGAAAAACAGGAAAAATATGAGGTAGGAAGATGGATTTCCGCACCTCAATCCCGCTGCAGAAGGTGGAAGTCGGGCGACGAAAATCGACAAATTAGATAAAGTTTAAGGTAAACAGCTGAATTTCTACATCCTGAAGTCGGCCCGCGGAAGGTGGAAGGTTGGAAGTCAGAAATCGGGAAATCGAAAGATAAAGTAGTCGTTTTGTGGATTTTTGCATCCCGACGTCGGCCCATGGACAACGGAAGGTCGAAAGTCGAAAAGTGAAAACATACGTGTAAATGTATTGTATTTCGTGGATTTTACATTCCGAAGTCAGAAGTTGGAAATCGAAAAGTGAATGGGTAAGGTATTGTATCTCAGGATTTCCAAAGTTCGAAGCCGGAAGTCGGAAGTTGGGAAGTCGAAAGTCGAAAAGTGGAAAGGTGGAAAACACATTTGCTGCATTTCAAGATTTCCTCTACCCGAAGTCGAGAAGTCAGAAGTCATAAAGAAGAAAAGTGGCAAGTGCTCATGCTGCATTTGAGGATTTCCTCTACCTGAAATCGGAAATTGGTAGCCGGAAGTCAGAAAGGTAAGTTTCAGTTCAGAAACGACTTTTCTGGTTGCAGAATGGATTTGTAAGATATGGAACGACTATTACAGTGATGTTTATGCTGAAGCATGAATGTTAAAGGATGTACATAACGCGTGACTTTGTGTAAATAGAAAGAAGTAATACATTTTCATGGCCCATGTCTTGTGTGAAAGAAAAAAAATTATGCATGTTTAGTAGGTTATATGGATATGTTACACCTTATATGTCTCAAATTATGATGTTAAATTATTTTAAGATAAAATGAACAAAATGATGGTGCATATTTGGTTTATTTGCAAAGATTTGAAGACCTCCATGCAATATATGATGGACATGATAAGTTAAATGCTATTACAAACAATTTGGGATGAGTTTTGAGCATGTTGTTATGTCTCGCATTCCCAAATTTCAATTTGAATTCAAAGACATCCTAAATAGGATGGGAGTTAGCAAAGATCTTGGGATTAGCTTTGAATTATTTTTGAGATCCAAATTATTAGCAATTTCTTGAGGATATTTTCGATCTTCATTTATTATCTATTCTGGAAAACTCATGTATAAATAAGAGTTCATTCTCCGTTATATGGGAGGAATCTTAGAGCAATAGTCCAAACAATGATGGAATATACTACAATTTCATCTTGATTCAATATAGATCTTAGTTTTATATTTTTTGTATTGTGATTTTATTTATTTTATGTTGATGTAGTTTTACTTTACTACTTAGTTTTAATTCAATAGTTTTATTTTCTTGTTATATGTGAAGTTTATTTTCGCAATAAAATTTTAATCTGTAAATTAGTGGTTGAGAAGTTAATTTTACGATTCATGAATGCAATGAATGTGCTTAATGCAATAATCGTATTTACTACATTGGATCATAAAGAATAAGTTGTATTTGTAAAGGACAACTTTTAGAGCTCATTTATACAATTTAATTTTATGTCAAGTGTGGTGTGAACTTGGTTTTAGAACTTACTTTCGTTCACAGTGTGAATTAGTTTTAGTATAATTTACTTGCCTACATAGTGTGAGTTTAGTCTTAGCATTTACTTTGTAGCAGAGCGTTAATTTAGCTTAGCATTTCCTTTCCAGCGAAGAGTGAATTAGTTTTAGCATTTACATTCCAACAACATGCGAATTTAGTTTCAACATTTACCTTCCAACATGGTGTGAATTTACTTTCCTTCCATGTGATTTGCTTTCCTTGCAACTTAGTTTCAATAGTTGTTTAATCAACTAGTTCCTTGCCAAGATCGTGTAACTGTATATACCATTTTTTGTAAGTAAGGTTATTAAACTACACATTCATAGTAGATAAACCAATGTAAGAGGAGATTTTAGTCTACACATACAGTGCATGGTAACTCGCAAGTTCCCAATGAACCCTGAGTTGACAAATGATGTACATACTTCTTACTTACCTTGATAAGAAATTATAAAGTAAATAAAAATCCCATCATTCAACATTGTCCTCCTATGTTCTTCATATTTTATCTCATTTCTTTCTTAATGGTTTTCATCTTTGACACCTTAGTTTCCTGAATAAAAGTGAATGCAATATTCTAACTAAATTGAGAGTTGATTGTGATGGTTGGATATTCTATTGGGGAGACACCATTAATAATGTTACTTCCTTATTGTTTGGGTATGGGAAACAAATTGAAACCATCAAGTGAAAACATCACAAATATATCGAGGGTGTTATTTAAGAACTCTATCCAAAGCTTTAGTTTATCCCATTCCATAAACATATTCTATAATGTTTATCCCATTCAAACTCAAAGATTTTTGAAGGTTGATGATGTTGTTAGGGATCAAGGGTCATAACAATGAGCTAAACTAATTTGGATTAAAATTTTGGTGATAGTTAATTATGGATTACAAGGTCAATGAAATAAAGACACCCCTATTTTCATGTCACTACTTATGCTCTTGCTTGATTTTTTCCTAGTTGTCGTAACTTGGGTAAATGGATGCTCTATGGTGCATGGAACACTTTTACTTTATGACACGTCTCACATCGAATAGTTTGTATTTGCTTGTGTTTAGTACATCAGATCCATTTTATTTTAGTGATATGGCCATGAAAGTTTTTTCCAAATCCCTGGCAGCCAAGGAAGCAAGTTATAATATTGTTTTTCTCAGTTCAATTGATGGGCATATAACTAGGAAAGGGGATATTGAAAACCAATTTTGGGTAGTGATAGGATTATGTTCCAAGCCCAATGCATTATATATAATATAAGGTGAACATGCTAACTTTTTTGGATGTGGTCTCGTGCTATATATTGTAAATTTCATATCAGTTGAAAGTCACCCTGATGGAGATGTAAGATGAAAAATTTATGATACTGGGAGGCCTCTCATGTGAGTTCTACATAAGCATGTGAGAATTTATTAGGCATGACCTCCTATAGGTGTGTTAAGAATATACCAAATATAAATCATAGGATGAGTAAATTAACAACTACATCAAATTTATTTTAACCCTGGCAACCCATAGAAAATTACTATATGGGGGGGCATTATGCTTATTAATGTAACCTATAAAAAACAATCTAATGCACCGACCCCATGTGTCAAGAAAATCTTACCTAAAATAAATTTTCCAAAGCATACATGCTTTATTAGTTAGAATTCACACTAGTAATGATGTGATTATTGTGTGAGAGGGAATGGAATGGGCCCAATTCCTTGGCTTGGATGTCATCAAATTCGATTTTGAAACTCTATGGCATATTGAAGTAGTTCTTCATTCTAGACATGATTTAGGATCTTTGCTTCAACAATTTTTTTTAAAGTATTTTGAAATCTTATTCATTTATGTTCCATCTTATCTCTATATTAAAACATGTAAATTTCAAGAACTTTTCATTTTCATGTCGATTCGCCTAAGAAGCCACAAAAGTGTAAAACTTTTCTTCTTCGTCTTATATGTGACATTATCATCTTTTGTTTTCTTCATTGTCCATAGTCATTTTATTAATCTCATAAACTCTCCTTATAGTCTTTCTTCATGTCACTATACTTGACACGATAAAAACACTTTGTATTCTTAGAAAATTTACCTAAATTCATCACTATTGTTTTCCTCGCGTCTTTGTTTTTCCTTTAAACTCATTTTCAAATACTCTCTTGGATACCCCACTACCATTTTTGAACTACTCTTTCTATACAAAAATTGAATACTCAACTTGTGAAATGTGATGCCAATGGACTTCAAAGTGGCACTTAATATTTCAGTGGAATTTCAAAATGTAGGTGTTCACACCCAAATGTTGTCCCCATGTGAGAAATCATATTAACTTCAAAATGCATTCACATTTGGTCTACGTAGTATAGAAAAAATGTAAATATGCCTTGAACATTTGATAAATTGTATTTCCTTATTTGAATAGGCTCTCACAACTTTCCCTGTGGAAATGTCATGGAACTATGCAAAAATATAAGAAAAACTCAACTATTTGTTGAAACATTCAAATTTAATTACAAGAAGCACACAACCTATCATACAATCAAACAAAAGTTGATGGATCTTATGTATATGCACAAATATTTCATCACTTTCGAGAATCTAGACCATCTTTTAACCTTAAAAACCCATAATCAGCCCTCATTCACTATAAAATAACCCCCTCTACTTTATTTTGAAGATATTTGGATGGAATCTTTTAACCAATAACAAGCTTACATACTCCCAACTAAACCCAAATATAGCCAATGTTTTTCTTTGTATGTGGCACTCAATGAACCCATCTTTTCTTAGGGCATACCACCCCCTGCCTCCCCCAACTAACCTATGTAAGTTTCGTATGTGGCTTTATCCCTTTCAACCTCTTTGTTCAATTGCATCACCTAATCTAGGTGCTTCACTGAAAATGGTCTTCTCCATTGATGAAGATTTCGTAGAGGCTATGACCATCCTAAAAGTCCCTTAAGATGGATTCTATCAAAAGCCTTGATTCCTCCCTTTGGATAACCTTTCTATATTGGACCAATATACAATTTGTTAGATTTTTATCAATTTAGACAGTATTATCTTAGGATCTTATCTGAGAGAATAACATGCACAACAATCAATCACAAGAGACAATAGACACAAAGATTTTCCTCAAGGAAACCATAAAGGAGAAAACCCCGCAACTTCCTTAGAGATATAATAAGCACCAATGGTAGTAGTAAAACCCAAAGACAGTAAGATGATCTCTGAAAGTTGTTCTCTCTCTTATCCCAATTCCTTCTCTCTCACTCATGCGCTAAAACTAAGTGTGAGTGACTGTATGATAAATAGAGAGGCTCACTCTCTATTTATACTAGTTTTTGACTTTGCAATAACTTACCAGGGCCGAATTCTCTAAGAGAGTCTAATAACCCTAGTGCCCCACAACTGTGAGGACTTTAACCCTTGATCAACTAAGAGGGTTAACCTCTATGACTTTACATGACTTTTTTACATTATTGATTCTCCCGATAGGAACATCGGGGACTAATCAATTACAATATATGAAATACATAAGTGAATACATTCTGAAGTTACAAATACATCAACACTCCCTCTTAACTAGGAAGGTATTCTCTTGACACAATTCATCAGCACAAGTATTCTTCTCTGAATCAAGTATAGATCATCATCAAAGCTGGATCATCATCGAAACTAGATCATTATCAAAGTTGGATCATCATCAAAACTGGATCATCACTGGATCATCATCGAAACTGCTTTTTCTATCTCGATCAACTGGTGCTATCTCTCAATTCTACTCGTCATGGGAATTTATATAGAGCCAACCCTTCCTCATGCTGGTTGTAGGCCCAGTTTCCATGCAGGTCTTCATCTTCTTCAGCACTTATATCTGACCCAATCAGAAAGGCTCTCCCAGCACTTACATCTGACCATGGGAGGAACACATCTACCACCATGTCAGAAAGGCCCAACACTCACATCTGACCATGGGAGGAACACATCTACCACCATGTCAGAAAGGCCCAACACTCACATCTGACCATGGGAGGCCCAGCCTGCCACCATGTTAGAAAGGATCGTCCAACACTTATATCTGACCATGGGAGGCCCAACCTGCCACCATGTCATAAAGGCCCAACACTCACATCCAACCATGGGAGGCGCAGCCTACCACCATGTCGGAAAGGATTAGCACTCACATTCGACCATGGGAGTCCCAACCTACCACCATGTCAGAAAGGCTCAACACTTATATCTAACCCAGTCAGAAAGGTTCCGCACTTACATCTGACTGAGTCAGAAAGGCTCTACACTTACATCTGACCCAGTCAAAAAGGCTCTGCACTTACATCTGACCCAGTCAGAAAGGCTCTGCACTTACATCTGACCATGGGAGTCCCAGCCTACCACCATGTCAGGCCCAGCCTGCCACCATGTCAGAAAGGATCTGCACTTACATCTGACCATGGGAGGCCCAGCCTACCACCATGTTAGAAAGGCTCCTGAACTTATATCTGACCATAGAATGAACCAATCCTACCATGTCAGAAATGCTCTCGGACTCATCACCTCCCCTTGGAGGGAACCTCGATCTAGAGAACACCAAGCTTCTCCCTGAAGTACTCAAACTTCACTCTAGCCAATGGATTGGTCAACACATTAGCTATCTGCTCATCCTTCGCAACATACTGGAGCTTCGCTGCTCCTCTCTGCACCATATCCATGATATAGTGATATTTGATCTGGATATGCTTCGACTTGTCATGGAACACCGGGTACTCCCACAACTTTACACAACTCTGGTTGTCGTAGTATATACAAGTAGCATCCAACTGGAGATCAAATAAATCAGATAGTAGCTTCCTCAGCCACACTGCCTCACAACTAGCCGAACAAGCTGCGACATACTCTGCTTCAGCTGTACTCAGTGCCACACAAGACTGCTTCTTGCTAAACCAAGAGATCACACCTGATCCCATACTGAAGCAACACCCTGAAGTGCTCTTCCTATCGAAGGCACTTCCTGCCCAATCTGAATCAACATAACCTTCCAGGTTAATCTTTTGATTCACCTCATACTTGAGCCCATAATCAACTGTACCCTTCAGGTACCTCAGAATATGCTTTACCACAATCAGGTGAACATGTCTCGGACCCGTCAGGAACTGGCTCAATGTGTTCACAGCAAAGCAATTATCTGGTCTCGTATTCGTCAGGTACATCAAGGACATAATCATCTGACGATACATCGTAGCATCACCGACTCTGATGAAGCATCACTCAATAGCTTCAGGTTCGATGCCATAGGTGTGGTCATGGCCTTGCAGTCCATCATCCCGAACCTCTTCAGGATCTCTACTACATACTTCCCTTGTCCTAGGGAGATTCCATATGTACTCTGCCACACTTCCATGCCTAGAAAGTAGTGCATCATACCCAAGTCCTTCATCTTGAACTCGGTAGCATGCTTCCTCTTCGTATCAGCAATCAACCCATCCACACCTGTTACAAATAGATCATCTACATACAGTAGGAGTATCATTGGGTTCCCTTCTTCGACCTTGTAGTAAAGGTTGGAATTTGCTTTACTCTTAGTAAATCCAAAACTAGATAGGAAGCTGTCAATTCTGTCGTACCATTTCCTAGGTGCCTATTTCAAACAGTATAGGTCTTTCTTCAATTTACACACATGAGTCTCTCCGTCTTGTGTCTCAAAACCGAGTGGTTGCTTCACATACACTTCCTCTTCCACTACACCATTCAAGAAAGTAATCTTGACATCCATCTGGTGTATCTTCCATTTCATTACTACAGCCAGAGCAAGTACTGATCTAATGGAAGTGTATCTGGCTACAAGTGCAAAAGTTTCTTCATAATCTATTCCTTCTTTCTGGGAGAAGCCACGAGCCACAAATCTTGCTTTACGTTTCTCTATGCTACCATCGGCAGCATGCTTGATCTTGTAGATCCACTTGGAAGTCACAACAAACTTCCCCTTTGGTCTAGGAACAACATCCCAGACATCATTCTTCATGATCGACTAGTACTCCTCAATCATAGCATCCTTCCATTCCTTCTTCTCTGTTGCTTCTTCATATTTGGAAGGTTCTTTATCAATGATGTCACATAATAGGGCTACATAACCGAAGCAGGACCTGGTTCTTTTCCTCTCTCTGTGCATTTCTTCTGGAGCCCCATATCTTTTTGCACCTTGGACAGCCTCTCCTACCCATGTAGGTTTCCTCTTGCGAGAATTCTTCTTTTGGGGTGGATCTACAGGTTCCTCGAGTTCTTCTATTTCTTGATCTTCATCTTGATTTGCATCGTTCATGGTTGTATCTTGAATTCTGGGTACTTCTATTTCTTAAGAGTCTTCAAATGGTCTCTTTCTGGATTTGTTGCAAGCTGAATCTTCGTCGAATGTTATGTCTCTACTAATGTCAATCTTCTTGAATCCTGGAAAGTATACTTTGTAAGCTTTCAAGCTTTCACTATATCCCACAAATATACCCTTCTTTCTAGAAGGATCTAACTTTGTCCTCTTTTCTTTTGGAATGTCTATGTACACTGGACAACCAAATATTATGAGATGGCTGACCTATGGTTTCTTGTCGGAGAAGACTTCTTCAAGTGTCTTGTTCTCGAGTACTCTGTGTGGAGTACGGTTCTGTACATACAGCGCTGTCCTGGCAGCTTCTGCCCATAGATGCATGGGAAGATCTTGATCATGAAGCATTGCCCTTGCAGCTTCCATGATCGTTCTATTCTTCCTTTATGCAACCCCATTCTATTGTGGATTATATGGAGTGGTCAACTCCCTATTAATCCCTGGATCTCTACATAACTCTTTGAATTCATTTGATGTGAATTCTCCACCATTGTCTGATCGAAAGGTTTTGATCTTCTTTTTTGTGTAGTTCTCGATCAAGGCTTTGAATTCCTTGAACTTACTGAATACTTCATCTTTGTTCTTCAAGAAGTATATCCATGTCTTCCTAGAAAAATCATCAATGAAAGAAACATAGTATACATACCCACTCAGTAAACTGGATGACATTGGACCACATACATCGGAGTGGATGATTTCCGATATTCCTTTTGCCTTGCTCTTGCTGCTTGGAAATGTCTTCTTTGTGTTCTTTCCTTTTGCACATCCTTTGCATACACTGTCATGTTTTTTCTGTATTTATGGAAGACCTTCAACAACTTTGCTTGCAAGTGGTAGTGCTCTATAGTGCACATGTACAAGCCTTCTATGCCAAAGTTCATTTGGCTCTACTGAGTCATGGACCAAGGCTTGTTCTAGTTGTGCATTTAGCTTGTATAATCCTCCCTCTTGCTCTCCAATCACAACTGCATCATCTATAGTCTTTCCCTTTGGCCACATAAGAACTTAGCCATCTACAAATGCAACCCTTATGCCTTTTTCATCCAATGCAGATATGGAGAGGAGATTCTTCTTTAGTCCTGGTACAAACAAGACATCCTTCATCTTTATAGACTTTCTACAGTCTAGCTTATAGGAGGATTCGCCACTACCTTTTATTGGATACTGGTAGTCATCCCCAAGTTTCACCTTGTGAGGTGACTCATGTTCGGACAGTTTCAAAAAGGATTATTTGAATCCCGTCATATGTTTGGAAGCCCCATAGTCTATAAGCCAATCATTGCTTCCATGTGTGATAGTTCCCGTGCGAGTGGAAATCAAAACATATTCTTCGTCACTTAAAGAATCATCACATTCTTGTTTGATTCTCTTTATGGAAGGTTCATCATCCTCTGCAGCATGATGTCTTCTCTTGTTTCCTTTCTTCTTGTGAGAGCTATTCTTATTCTTGGGACAATCTCTTGTAAAGCATCTGTATTTAGATATATATTTGTTAGATTTTCTAGAGTTATCTTTCTTGTTAGAATGCTTACCTTTGGGACGATGATAGTCCCTTCTGCTTTTCTTAGAGTGTACTATGAGAGCTTGACCTTCACTTCCCATCCTTTCTTCTCGGGCTACTATTTGAGCTTCTTCTTGTGAGCATTCCTCCCACAGTCTACTAAAGGTGACTAGCTTTCTTCTAGAACAAATCCCTTGAATGAAGGAGTCCCATGACCTAGGGAGACCATTCAAGGTGGTCATCACAATCTATGCATTCTCCACTTCTTCATCCACTGCTTCAAGTTGATCTTTGATCTGGGAGACCCTTGTAAAGTATAATTGTCTTTTCTCCGCATTCTAGGTCTTCACATTCTTCAACTGGTTCCTCAAAGTCATCTTCCGATTTAAGTTCTTTCCTTCAAACAACTTGGTTAGGGAATCAAACATTGCTTTAGGTGTCTTTAGGGAGGACATCTGTGGTATGAGGTGATCCTTGATTGAATTAGCAATAATCCTCTTAGCAATGACCAATTTCTTTTTGTGTAAGGCCTTAGCCTCATATCCCTTTGGAACTGGAACCTCTTCACTGATGTAAGATTCCAACTCATTTTCTTCCAAGACCAGGGAGATCCTATACTTCCAAGCTCGGAAGTTATCAGCTCCCTCATGCTTTTCATCAAGCTTGGTGTGATGAGACATCTTAATTGAGAACCTCAAATGGAAATACAAAAGATTTAGATTTGACTTTCCCAGATTTCTACCCAACCAAAAACCTTGATTTTTGTCTCTAAAATTCGATTTTGAGGAGGAGAGTAATCCTAGCCTGGGCTCACTAAAAAATTCCTCTTCAGTGACAAAACCCTAATTTCTTGATATAGTGGTAGGTCAAAAACTGAAAGTGCTCAGAATCAGATTCTGCTTCAACAGAAAGATGCGCCCTTCAATGGAGGTTCATCCTAGCCTCCTTTTGCTGATGGATTGTGGAGAGAGACCCAAAAAGTAAGAATCCCTAGCTTCCGTAGCTGCACAGTGTCTTCTTCTTAGGTTAGCTCTGATACCATGTCATATTTTTATCAAATTAGATAGTATGATCTTAGGATCTTATCTGAGAGAATAATGTGCACAACAATCAATCACAAGAGACAATAGACACAAAGATTTTCCTCAAGGAAACCATAAAGGAGAAAACCCCGCAACTTCCTTGGAGATAGAATAAGCACCAATGGCAGCAGTAAAACCCAAAGACAGTAAGATGATCTCCAACAGTTGTTCTCTCTCTTATCCCACCTCCTTCTCTCTCACTCATGCGCTACAACTGAGTGTGAGTGACTGTATGATAAATAGAGAGGCTCACTCTCTATTTATACTAGTTTCCAACTTTACAATAACTTACCAGGGCTGACTTCTCTAGGAGAGTCTAATAACCCTAGTGCCCCACAACTGCAGGGACTTTAACCCTTGATCAACTAGGAGGGTTAACCTTTATGACTTTACATGACTTGTTTACATTATTGATTCTCCTGATAGGAACATCGAGGACTAATCAAATACAATATATGAAATACATAAGTGAATACATTCCGAAGTTACAAATACATCAACACAATTGAGCCCAAAGTGCTCCCCACATTGATGATTAATCAATTACAAACCTCTTTACTAGCACCGTTGATATTTGAAGAAGGTAACTTGGCACCCATTTCCAAGAATCTAATTGTTTATATTTTCTCCAAGTCAAAGCCTGTCCAAATTTTCAACATTCATTGCAATCCTATAAAGGTAACAACACACAAATATTTTTTCCAATAACTTAACAAGATTTTCCAGTGGTTGTTTCTTGGGTGCAGGGATTTTCAATGGACCGCATTTTACTTATGAATCATTATCTTAGCTTCATGGGATCATCCAAGTCTATTCGAAAATTGGCATGTAAGTTTAGTTGTTCCGTCTACAACATTCCATTTAAACCTTTTACAACATGAATTTGTCACATGGCCCATCCTATTGGATGTTGGTGAGATAACGTTTATGCATCCTCTTCTTCACTCTAGTCCAACAATTGAGTCTTTCCATGATGGGTCTCCCTAGATTAGCACCCTTTTGGAGTTTTTCACCCATCTATTAATTCCTCGTGATTCTAGACAATAGTTTGTGTTTCCCTTGATTGGAACATCTACATTGAGTCACCATTATGTCCCTCCACCTCATTGCCATGGTTTGAGTTTTTTATACTCCACCTTCCTATTATAAATCCCTCATCTATTGTCCCCACTCCAACATTGCGTCCTTCTATGTTTGCATTCAAGTTATGGTTGTTTCCCACGTCAATGTTTATCTTTGTTCCATGTTCAAGGAATTATTGTGGTCCCCTCTTGTTAAGTTTTAAGGCAATCCCTCCACTAAATATTCCTAGCTCTCATTGTGAAACTAGCTTCCTTAGGATGAGATTAAAAGATAATATAAATGGCAACATTGATAAGTTCATTTTGGAGTGAAACCAATTATTCCAGATAACCTCATGCATAAGCTTGGCTTCTCAGTGTCTCAAGCTTGGCAAACAAATTAGAATTACAAAAAGTGGCGTCCTCAACCAAATATAAACTTGCTCTAGGATACAAGTGGCTCTATTCAAATCCATTTTTAGAGGGTTGGCCTATCAAGATTTAATGCATTAAAGGCACAAGACATGGTTATTTTGGCTTCCCAATATTTGGATGTTGGATCTAGAACCTAAGAAAAGAAAATTGTTTAGTGTTTTACTGTGAGAGATTCCAATGGACAAAATGTTATCTTACATGGATGTGTCAAACTCACAATTTTTGTAGTGCGGGGGAGAAAATCATTTGCTTTGGTTATGTCCTCTATCCAAGTTTGTGTACCCTAGGGCATGTCATTGTGTCAGTACCTCCACTACTCCATTTCTTGGAGAGCTGCAATGTAAGGCATATGATTGCCTTCTACCATTGAGTTCCAATATTGTTAGAAATTTAATGTTAGATTAATAGAAGTGTAATGATTTTTTTTAATTTAGTGGTCCCACCAAAGAGTTCCTCTTGTGCAAAATTGGACTAAGCATATCAATGTAGAGCATAGTGGAAGGGCAAAAATTAAGGGTGGAGATGGACCATCTCAAACAACGTTTAGATTTTTCGGGTGGGCCCCCCTCTAATATGGGTTGGGAGTAACCTGGATCCTATCAGCCCACTTCATCAAGGCCCCATAAAAATGACAATAGGTCTCACCACCAAGATCACAAATAAGTGAACAAGAGATTCTAGGAGGAGTTGGCATCCAATCCACAACACAAAGACATGGAGATTGTGTAGAGATTTTATTGATCATTTGAATAGGGATGACCATAAAGTTCACGAAAGTTGCATTGTGTGTCCCAAACTTTGGTTTACATGGATCTAAGTACAACTCTTCTATTATTGTGCATGCGAACTTGGATTTTTGATGTGCGATTCCTCTTCTAATGAACACTCATAGTTATTGGGATAAGGACACTGGCAAGTGTGTCCTTTTCTTGCCATGAGTAGTTCTTCAAAATCAGCACTGCTATCAAAATATACCACTTTAAACATATCTTCAATACTGAAAGAACTTAAACAACTTAACTCACATCCAGAAGAAGAATTCATATCATATGCGCCTCCAGAGGCTCTACTTTCAGGGCAATTGAATTCTTTGTGGAATTTTTGTCACAAATGGCACATCTATAAATTTTTATATAATCTTGAGGTTTTGGCTTATCCTCTTGTTTCATACCTGTGGATTGTCCTCTTTTGATTGGGAATTTATTTGCATAATGCCCCGTTTTTCCGCACTTATAGCAAACAGGTTTTGGAGGATGTTTCCATCTTGATTTACCTCCATACTCATCTTTATTTAGTTGGCACTTATAATTTTCTTTTCTTTTCTTATCAGAGTACCACTTGCCATATTTTCTTCTTGGGACTTTCCTCAGCTTTCTCCTTTGTAATCTTTGTATCTGTCAGGAAACAAATATATTTGTAACTTCAGTTTTTTTCTTTTCTTCCTTTTCTCTTTAGGAAAGAGTGTCTTTTTATACTTGAATTCTTTTCGATAGCCAAGTTTTGGTATACCAAACTGATTACACACTCCTTCTGTTCCTGCCAGATATCTCTGGTTTTGCTTTGGATACAATTCTTCTGGTACAAATATCAGCAATACAGTTGTTGACGATGTCATGAAATTCTACCCAAGAGTATTCCTCTAAGGAATTCATGCTAAGGGAACTAGTGAAGAATTTCTGGAAGTTTTTAGGAAGAACAATGATGTATTTATCCTTCCATACTTCCTTATCGTTGTATTGTACATCATGGAATCTGTTGACCTAATCTCTATGGAATTGCTCATAATCTTTCAATGTTCTGCATTTCATGTTGAGCAGTATTTGGGTGTTTTTAGCTTTGTGGTTCTCAGGTGTACCTCCCCAGTATCTTAAAATTTCCTATCAGAATGGACTCTTCTGCTTTTCTAGGGCCAGGTTTGACGCTACCCATTCGTTCCATTTTTCTATAGTTATAGTTTTGGTCCACCATTTTTGCAATGCACCAGTAAAACTAGAAACTATCATTTTGTAGCAAGCAGCTGCATCTTTTCCATTGGCAACATAAGCTCTATATGCAATGTACATTCTATCTATCATATGTTCAATTTGTAGAGAGCTTGAACCATTTAGATTCCACTCATACAAAAGATCTACTGACCATGACATCTGGTTTATATTCATGCCATCATCTAAGTCAGGTGCAGGTGGTTTTACGATGTGGTTTGGAATTCTTTCATGCGCTGCATTGAATTCTACTATGGAAGGGTTTCGCAAATTCCTCCGGACTGCCATGACCCTAGGTTTGTATGGAATGTTTTCTTCCAATCCTATCGAAGTCTCTTTTCTTTGTTTCTTCCCATGCTTCTCTGGCCGTAGAAGCATAGGAAATATATGTTGCCTTATGAACTCATAAGGTAATTTGGATGAGTTTGATTTTCCTTATTTATGTTTCTTCCAATTCTTTTTCACCTTCCTGTGTGACTTTCTAGTGATAGTGTGTACTTCTTGCACCTCTACAAGGACATGGGTAAGATCGTTTTATATATTTGTATCATGAGTATACACTAGATCTCTAAGAGAAGTTTCAAGACTTTCCAGATGATTTATTGACACTCTTATCTCATTTAGAACTTCCAGTGTAAGCTCTAGTCCTTGATTTCCTTTAAACACGTTATCTTTGGCTTCTTTATGATATAGATTTAACAGATTGTTAAGATATTCCATATGAGAATCAGTCATCTGTTTTCCACTATGCATATGTAAAGCTAGGCCTTCCATGGCTGCACTATTCTAGTTTAATTGATGATGGATTTCTTTTATATCTCCCTTGATTTCAATGAAGGGGGATGCAACTACTAGATCTTCCTTCTCCTCCTCTCTTCTTAACAAAATGGGTTTTAAAGGAGGAAAGAAGGCGACTGTAAAAGTCTCTCCACCTTTGGCTAATTGCCATCTGTGCGCTTCTGGACTTCTTTTGGGAATCTCTAGTAGTTGTTGTTCTGCAGGTCCTTTAGAACTTTCAGGTTGTTCTTCACTTTCTATTATATTAAGTTGGAGAGTGTTCATGGCTTTAGTGAGTTCCTGTGGTTCTGGAGAAGATGGATTTGATTTTGGTCTTTAAACCATTCGTAGAAAGAGATCCATTGGTTTCCAGTTCTCATATGCTCTTTCCATTTTGCTGCCAGTTCATTTTTTTCTTCCAAAGAATATGAGGCTCTGAACTCCCTAGAGTCTTCATGTGTGAAGAAATCCCAATTTATCATTTTCTTAATAAACTCGTGTTTTTTTTCGAATGGAGAATATCTCCTATATCTTTCCAGAATGGTTTCTATCTCCTTCAGAGAGGGTCTATGGATTTCTTCTCGGAGGATTGTAGTTAATCTGGAAGATGGAAGAGTTTCCTTCTGTTTCAACCTTTTAAATCTCTTGATTTCTTTGGCCTCATGCTTAAGACGTTTTCTAATTATTTCTTCCTCGCAATATGTTTTCTTATAGCCTATACCTGATTTATCCCAAGAGGATCTCCGATAGGCTAGAAGATCATTGACTTTTTGAGACTGATCCTTCCATTTATCAGGGAAATCATAACATCAGATCATGTTGCATCTGAAATATGGGAATTTTATATCATCAAGGGCCTTTCATATGTTGTTTTTATAAGACTGATCAGAACATTCTGGGTGTTCACATAGCATGGCCTTCTCAGGAAGGTTTGAGGATGGATTGACCACTTGGAATGAGGTTGGAACAAATGGATTTATTTGAGAATGGCAGAAGCTGAGGAAGAGAGTTTATTTCAAATAATTAAATCTTCAAAAGGATTTATAGGAATATTTACAGAGGATGAGGAATGTTCACCACGTTGGCTGGGCAAACTTCGAGGATTTACAAGAGAGTGACACGACTGACAAGGAATGTATGAATTATTATTCTTGGCATTTGATGGTTATATGAGTAGAGGCTGAGTGCAGGAAGACGTAGATGAATACTTTGGAAGAGATTGATAGGCAAGACATACTCAACCATCTAGAATAACTGATCTGATAAGAGGATCTAGCTTTTGTAGCTTGTTCTCAATAGATTGATACTGGAAATACCAGTCATTTGGAAGGGCGATGTCTTCGTAGGTGACTCCACTGCTTTCAACATTAGTGATACTAGTTGTGATACATTATTTTAGAACAGGTTGCTTTAACTTAGGATGGGCTATGTTTGAGAGCATGAAGGAGGTTTGTATAATGATAGAGAGAAAATTTGAGTCATCTACCATATGCAGACCTTGGACTCCTATAGGTATTTTCCAAGCGTCTTTGAGATGCATATCAGTCAATCTTAACGGGTAATCGAGGATGAGAGCGCCATATTGTATGCCTGACTGCATGTTACCTGTGATAGTTCCTATTCTTGCTTGATTATATGATAGTTCCTATTCTTGCTTAATTACATGGAGTATTTAATCCTCTGCAGAAAAGAGGTGCCAAACCAATTATGATTCCTCCGAAATGAATATAACTATATTTTTTACTTCTAACATACTCGGCAAACTTTGATAATTCAGCGGGTGTGAACATATCGTTAGCTACAATTTTGAATGGTGGCTCCGGATATTTTGATCTTCATTTCCACTTCTTTAAACAGATCCTTTCTCTTAAGCAGGAAAGTTAAATCCTTTTTATAAATTTATGAATTGCTCAAGTTGGGAGGATTCCACTCATAGCTAGTAGAAGGTTCACTATCACTTATTTCAGACTCTAAATTTCTATTGATAACTTCTGCAATTCTACGCCTTCCTACAGAAGAGAATGATATTGAAATCAAATTCATTGTCATTTAACCAGATTCAATAACCAGGCTCTGATACCAAATGGGGGCAAATGCAATTTAATACTTGCCTAAAATATAGATCACTATAAGTTTTGCAGAATTATTGTTACGTACTCGTCCAAAGTCAAATTTTTGTTGCCACACAAACATAAACTCCTTCACGCCACAACAGCATCACTTCACTGCAGCCTATCACCTTCACCGAGCTTTCAAACTGGCGTTGCTCCCAACCATTTATTGCCTTTGGCAATTTACTCGAAGACTTGACTGAGGGTACTAGTTATCTAACAACAAACTTATAAATCCATAACTTCATAAGTGATCTCTCTAGTTATGATGAGGCAAAACACAAAAGACACGAGAAATATGATTTCACAAATCATTGGAGACAAAGCACTTACAGAAAATATGATATTTGTATTAACATGAATTATAGAGAATACAAACTCTTGGATATTATGAAATCTCAAGATTCTATGCAAAATGTCTTGGGTCCATTTATGTTTCGTTCATCAACCAGGCTGAAGCCTAATCCAAGGCTCTTGGGATTCCCAACATATGCAAACTAAAGCCTTTGATTACTCTTACAGATAAACACATAACCTTTATGTTGCAATCTTATACCGTTTAAGGCAGGTTCCAGAGCATACTCGGATATACAGACCCTAGACTTAGAATATTTATCTTATACCTAGGCGGGCAAGTTGCAGAGCATTATTGCTTCCTTCGACTCAGACTGAATCTTGTGGACTTACAGACTCGACTCTTGCTCTACTATGGAATTCCCATGCCCAAATTGAAGAGCCTTCTCCTTTATTTATAGCCTCGTGAATTAATAAAAGGTAAAACATTATCATATCATGACAGTAGATTCCCAGAGATGGATACACCAACTCCCTTTTAAATAGATTCCCTTATCCATCATGGGTCAAACCACATCAAACGTCAGAGAAGTGCTCTGAATCAAACAAGGAATATCATCTGTAAAAGGACCTGTCATCCATACTTGTGACACCTATACAAATTAATTTATTCTTGAGAGGACAAGCCCATTCTCATAACCATTGTTGTTGGGGGTCTCACTGTGGTTGAAGATACAAATGGTGAGCTCTGTAGTAAATTTGATCACATTTATATACCGTTGGACAGTTTCTGCGACAAATCTTGATTGATTTACAATATGATGCCTCAATGCATCAGCATGCATGTAAAATTCAATATTATTTTCCAATTGTTGTCGTTGATTCTTCTCCTCATACCATAAATTCTGATAGCATGCCTTGTGACACGGAACATGCACTTTCATCCCCTAATAGTTGGGTGGCTTAGCCGATGCGACAAAAGAAATCAATACTAGCAACCAAGAATAAGTGAAACGGGTACCTTTTTCCTGTGCATCAATAGTGTCATCCAATAATTCATTCAACAAAAACGTGGACCAATTCATTTGGACTCCAGCGACACATTGCTTAGTTGGGGTGACGATACCAGCAGCAGTGCACTGGTTCTGTCGCATCTTCCTCAATAAGTACTGGACAATACTTTGGTCATGAACCGAACACCTTGATCATTGATAGATGTGATGGAAAACCCCCACTTATCCCATGTAAGATTATACTTCTCTTTCATGTGAGCGACAAGGCTCGAATCCTGCTCCTTACCAACAAAAAATGGCGTTGGATCAACTCTTGCTTTGGGAAACCTAATGATAGAGGAAATCAAGTTGACATCAATCGAAATATGGTTATCCAACCACAAACAACCGCCATGGAAACAGACCAACAACTGCTTCACATGCACATTAACCTCAACAATGCAACCAAAGTGGGGCATATGCATCAAGGACAAAATGCCCAACTTCTCCAACCCACGAGCCCAATCCATAGGGACCAACTAAATAGGTTCATCTTCGACCAATTGCACTGAAGTCATATACTGTGACAGGTGGAGTTCAAGGAACTTCCTTAAGTCATGGTCTGCAAATGTTAGCTTCTTCAAATTAGGCATAATTTCCTTCGTGACATGCACACCTCGCGGATCGCTGGATTAACCAACGGATACTTGGCATTCTTGCGAATTACCACATTGGGAGTATCATCCTTTCGTGGTGAAATATAACCAGGCAGTATCGTTGTTGAACCAAACCCCGATGCTTTGACGTCATGTATAGCTTTAAATCTTTGTTCAGGGGGAACAACCCGACCAGTCGTTCGCTTCTTCCTCGACGGATTTACAGGGGTTGGTCGCAAGACAACCTCCAGTGCCTTCTCGACAATTGGTATCGCAGGTGGAGCCTCCACACCTGAACCTCTAAAGGTGCTTGAACTTGACACGAGAATCTTCATTGTAGAAAGCTTCAACCACAACAAGTTGCAGATTGTTAATTTGCTCAAGAAACTTCAAACATCGCCACAACGAGGCAACTGACTTATGTTTGGCGGTGAAATAGATCTATGCATGCAGCAAGTTAGCCAATCACATGGGTTTGCAATAAATTGAAAAAGGTGACAACTAATCCCTTTACACGTTGAAATCTTTTCGACCATTTATGACAAAGCACCATTAAAGCCATATGATTCGTTGACCATAAAAGCAAATAATTACTATGCATTAATTTTGGATTTGACAAAAAAGCACGCCACCAAAATCTTCTGCAACCCAAATTTAACTGCGACAAAACTTGAGCTTGTGAGAAAATTTTAACTTGCGAGAGAACTTGCAACAAACCTTTCACAGACTTAAGAGGACAATTTCAAACTATATACAAGACTGCTCCCCCCACCCCCCCGCATTTTTTTTTGCTATGTATAAGTTTAGTCAATACCAACCTAGTCGAGGAAAGTACAACTATCCCTATAAGGTTTTAGCCGACTCCCATTTACCAACTCGTCGAGGGTGTACCATCTAAAATATGTAACTGAATTGCACCCCCACATTAGAGGGAATTTCAACTCAAAATGGGCCTCATAAAAAAATTAATAAAATAATAGTTAAAATAATAAATAATATTTATTAATTTTGGAGGAATAAAAGCAAAAAACTAATTTTTGTTTGTATTTTTGACATATCTCTCCGTGTTTTTACTCAAATTTCAATCGGGAGAGCTCGTTGGATGCAGAATTAAATTCCACATCCAATGAGTACCCACTTGGCATACTTTTGACGGACCTTGCTACCCCAAAAACAAAAAATACCTGAAAAAATGCGATTTTCGACATCATCACGTTTTTTCAGGTATTTCTTGGTTTTGGGGTAGCAGGGTCCGTCAAAAGTATGTCGAGTGAGTACTCGTTGGATGCAGAATTTAATTCCGCATCCAACGAGCTCGCCCGATCGAAATTTGAGTAAAAACACAGGGAGATATGTCGAAAATACAAACAAAAAAGTAGTTTTTTAAATGATACCTATCCCCAAATTTATATTAAAAAAATGTTTAAGACCTATACGGTATTTCAAATTTAAAGGAATTTCATTGGCTAACACATGATGACATGGAATTTGATTTAAAGTTAAGAGGCCCATTTTGAGTTGAAATTTCCTCTAATGTCAGTGATATGAATGACAACATATGGTCCCAACCAATGTGTACAGAGCTTACCAGAATGTTTTAAAAGCTTGTTGTCGTAGAGAAGAACAAAGTCACCTAGATGGAATTGCTTGAACTTAACGTGGAAGTCATGTCAATCCTTATGTTGCTCTTTGTCGACTCGTTGATGATAGTCTGCAATGAAATGATCTTCCAACTATAGCAGTTGAGCTAATCTTTCTTCGATTGCACCCACATCTGTCATCTCAGTAATTGCAGTTATTCTTAAGTTGAGTACAATATATTCTATTGGCATAACAGCGTCATGCCCATAAACTAGCCAAAATGGAGAGTGCCCTGTAAGTTTCTTACATGTCATGCGATAAGCCTATAAAACTGCGGGTATTTTGTTATCCTAGTCATCGCGATTTAGATTACAAATCTTAGTCAATGCATGCTCTAAAAATTTGTTAAAAACTTCGACAGCTCCATTTACTTGTGGATGATATACTATTGTCTTCATGTGTTGGATCTAAAATTCTTTAGTTAATTTCTCAGTCAGCTGATTAACAAAGTGTGTACCTTGGTAACTAAAAATTTTGGACAACCAAACCTAGTCACCACATGGTCGAACAAAAACCTGAAAATGACCGTTGTACAATCTCTAACTGGTGTTGCTCCAGCCCATCTAGTTAAATAATATGTCGCAGTAATTATATACTATGCACCTATCTGTTTACCTGGTGGATTAATAGGACCCACAAAATGGACAGCCCATTTAGCGAACACCTGCAAAGTTACATGTGGTACCAACGTAATTTCATCTCGTCGAGATGGTTCCCTGTACGTTGGCAATTATCACAACTGCGACAATAATCCATAGCATCTAAATGAAGGGTCAGATAGCATAATCTTGCCTATAAAATCTTGTGTTGTCGCTTTTCCTGCATAGTGGCCCCTTACTACGCCAACATGAGCTTCATTCAACACCATCGATTTGAACATTAGTGTTGAGTTGGCATTAACCAACTTAGATCTCAATGAACCGATGCTAAAGTCGATTACTTTTGATGATGGCGATCCTCTTGAAGAGTTGTCCTCCAAAGCAACGAAAGCATATCTCAAATTGGATATAAGAGACGAAGAGGAGTAAGACGAAGAAGATAGCAATGACAATGGTGATGATTTTGATGATGCCGACATGGAGGGCTACTGAGTCCTAACAATGGCAACTTTGAGCTATGGCATTGCTCCATATATGGTTCTAGTATCTAGATTCTACCCTAATTTGTATTTGTCATTGGCATTCCCACCTCAATGTCTATGTAACACTATTTGATTTTGATTACATCAAATGACTTTTGAAAAAATTGTAGTTTATGGTTCACATTCTAAGTTTTAAATTTAAATTTTATGATATGAATTGAATAATCTTATTTCTTGTGTTTGATAATCATTGATGTTACATGTGGTTAGTTACTAGTTGTATTAACATTTAAATTAAATGATCTAGTTTCTTAAAATATTTTCATATTTATAATAACCTTTTTAATACTCATGTTTATATGCTTGTGTCCTCGTGTCAAGTGACTTGGCATACAAATGATACTCAACGTTAAAGGCTTCTTCGAGGTCGATTTAAGTTGCATAGTTATTCCCATGAACATGTTTTCATGATATTAAATAATATCCTTACTTTCAAAAGTTTTTTCTTCTAAATGACAATTAGGTTTAGCTCGAATGGTTGGAATGAATGATTTTTATCCTCCCCACCTAGGTTCAATTCCCATGAGTGACATATTAATCCTTTAATGAAAATATTGTTGTAATGACCTTGAGCCCCATTTTTAAATATACAAGATTTTTGTTGCAGTGATGAATAATATTTTCCTGTTATGTTTTACAACAATTTGCAAAAATCTTATTAATCATAATTTGCATTGCACTAATTGCACATTCAACAGCCTCATAAATCAAGATAAGACAAATTGTTTGCTCGATTAAAAATGTGCAAAAATTCAGTTGAGAGGCATAAACAATTTCATAATAAAAGTACTCAAATGTTCAAAGAAAGAAGTATAGTGATTATCATTACAATGATAATAATAGATAATTTTTTGTATTGGTGTAAAGAATGGGGCACAATTAGGAGGAGAGTCCACAATCCGTGAGGACTGACCTTCGTCGCCCCTATAATTGATAGTTTGTAAAGCTCACCTTAAACTTGATTCCTCTATCTATTTCATGCCAGATAGTAGCTCTTTCAATGCTACGGTGACTCAATACCGATGTAGGATCTACAAATTATTTTTGTTCATGAAATGAAAACGTGTATTTGCTGAAATATCTAACATTGAACTCTTTGAAGTAGCAACAGGAATAAAGAACAAAGGAACAAAAACTTTGATTGAAAAATTTATGGCAAACGACTTGTGAATTGAAGTTCCTTGAACCATTCAAAAGAACTTTACATGGCTTTTGCGCCGTCAATCCTTATTAGATACAACCAAGGCTAACTGGGATTAAAGGAGAAAATGACAATCACAGCTGCCCTAGAGGCCAAAAAATCTCTCATCTTACAACTTGTATAAGAACTTTAAAGAATCATGTTTGTACAAAAGAATGCCCACGAATACTTCCACGTGAAGACACACAAGTTTAAAGTGACGGTGGAAACAGTGTGCCATTATAGCACCTTCAACGAAAAACGTCTAATGATCCTGCAATAACAGAAACATATGAAGCAAGTTAAATGATAGCCACCTTAGCAAACACTACAAAGGATACTTCTATTAAGCATATAATTGTAAACATATTGCCGGGGAAGTTTTACCAACAGATCTGCAATAAAAACTGAAAATAGTCATTAACTTCAACAAAGGTTCTTCAGTCAAGGAAGAAGAATTGAAAAGCTGATAATGAAAATGGATCCATGATCCTATTCTCTGTATGTGATTTTTTAATTCAATCTTAAATTTATTTCTTCTTGGAACAAAGCACCACTGATTACATAGTGACAGGAACCAGTTTGTAGCATGTGCTGTAAAATGTTGAGAAGGTTTACAAATCTTCAAGCCTTGGACAATATTACAAACAACTATCAGAAACAAGACTTTCACATAGGCCAGACTGTTTGCTAACATACATATCTTTTAAACCACGACAGTGTTCATGCCATTGTGAACATTGTAGATCATGTACATATAACTTATTTCTCATCTGTCAATGCCCAACCTTGTATGTTAGCAACAATTCTATGGCATGGGTAACACATTGAAAGATAAACTATGCCGTACTAGACAGGATGTATACCATTTAAACCATAACAGTGTTTTATCCATATTATAAGTACTTTTCTTGGCTGTTAACGCACAACCTTGTGTGTTCGCAACAATTCTATGGGATTGGTAACAATAGATCATGAATACACACTGAAAGATAAACAACGGTATACTAGACAGTCACAAGATACACATAAGCACCATTTTAGAAATAGCATCTCCAATTAATGTTTTGTTAAGGTTGATATACATAAACCATATCGCAATTCTAAATTCTCTCTTAAGCATTATGTTTTGGCTTCATTTCATTAGCAAGTACCCTTCCAAAAAGTAGCAAACGTTTCTTGCTGCATTTATTTCATTTATTTAGGACTTTAATTTCTAACATCTCATATTTAACTTAAAGTTTCTATACTATCAAAAATAGTGAAAGCGAGATTCTTTGTTGAAGAGTTGAAAGTACTTGCACTACAATTTATAATGGTTGTTTGTCCATGAGGAAATTTTGGGCCTGACTTGATTTCACCTTTGATATCGGGCAACATGATATGTTCCTCCAATGAATTAGTTCTTCTGTTGAAACTTCTTCACTGATTGCATCTATTACAATGAAAAGCATGGCTTAGCGTGAGACAACATGGCACCGCTTGGTGCAGAAAAAATAGAGTACTGAGCTGATAGTAGAGGTCCCAAACATGAAATCCAAAAGGTAGCTAGCCTGGATATTAACTACCACCCCCAAGGGAAAGATCTAAATGACACCCAACCTGAATATCAACTCTCTAACGAATGGAGTCGACCCCAGGTAGAATCGATTTCTCTGATTGAGGCTGCAAGAGTTTGGTCTTATGATGCACACACCCAAAGATAAAAAGTGAAAAGCAAGGGAACCCAAAGGCATTGTCCATCAGCTGCCACACTACTCTGCAAGGCCCAACAGATTCAGATCGCTACATCAATTACTGTAGAAGTGAACTAATGCTCTAAAAACCTTTCAGCCATATTCCAAATGGCATTGGCTACTGAGATGAAGAAATACTTGCAAAACAGGAACAATTGAACAACTTATAAAATGCTCCTGGAAACTTGACCAAGCACCTCAAAAACCTCAAACCTTGACAAAGATCTATTTGTAGATAAAATACATACCCAACAACCCATGGAAATTGACAAATGGCAAATCGTATCCAACTGCACACTAGCAACAACATCCAAGTGACCTTGACATACTTGGTCATTGTGACTTTAACAACAACCATAATTGAAACGCAACATCTATCCCTTTCAATTTACAGGAAAAAGCCATACAATTCATAGACTACAATGGTTCACACGACCCATTTCCACCGCCATGACATTTGACTCCCTACTCTTCAGCCAACCCAATACAAATCTCTCAACATTAAACTACAGCACTGCCAAAAAACACACCACCCCTCCACCACAAATGATCATCCAAGGCACTGCTGGGACTGGAAAGCTATAATTAAACAAGCATTCCAACACACCATGAGCCCTCTCTTATTACTACTTGATCCAACCAGCATCACAACCTTCAACATCCATGCTTTAACCACAAAATCAGCCCTTCGAATTCCAATAGATAAATTCAGGCCATTTAGAGGACAAATGCTTTAAATTTCCAGGTAGAAGTAAACCATATTCACTACATTCTCATTGACAAGATGAGCTTCCTTGGCCCAAAGGATTTTAGCTATATCAATGAGTGCCTTCGCAAGGCATTCCCTCTACATAAAGGCACATCCCATTTGCAGAATGCTCTATGAAACTCATTGGAGACCTAGCTCAATTGCCACCTGTGAAAAACAGTCCATTATATGCAATGAAACGGCACAGAACCCCAATTTGGTGAAGCTTTAACACAATTGTCACAGAAACTATACACAGTGACATTGCATGGAACCACACTTTGGCAAAGCTTTAACACAGTTATCACAGAAACTATCTTTCGCCATTAAGTGCATAGCCCAACCCAGGCAGCTTTCAAAAACCTTCTTTAATACATCAGAAATGCAAAGCCTACAACAGAATATTAGCACCTTCTCATGTCTAGAACAAATTGCTTTCTATCTCAAGAAGAGAAACAAACATTCCAAAATTCACTGCATTTATTTGCAAATAACTTAGCCACACTTCATAATAGACAAATGTTAAACACGCCAATCACACGAAGCAATGCAGAACACATAAAAGTGGAAGATCCAACAACAAAAAAGCATTGTTGTGCACCAGGCAACAGGTGATGTTAACAGTGAACCTATAGGTCACAGCAGGCCTTGATAACTGATCTCTTGTTAAAGTTATTTATGTCTTCTACAAAACAAACTCCAAGCCACCAAAGATGCCAACATTTGTTGCTGTCGACTTACAGTGGCTACATTGGCCCTATATAACATCCCCACAATCCAACTTATGTTCCAATTTCCCCTGTAACAGTGGGGATTGTACACACTCCACTTTTAATGGTATGGGTGTTCACAATACATAAAGCATAGGGAATGACTTTGCCAAGGGAAAGAACAGACATTGGTAATGTTGATTGACAAGGTTTGATCTTCACAACAACATCATGAGTTCAATCCTTAATGGACAGACACATCCACCCAGCATTTAGCTTTGAGCAATATGCAACGATGAAAGAAAATTCCCTTCTCAAATAAAGAAAACTTGAGGAAGCCTCACTCCAAGCAAAGACTTCATCGGAATCACTCTTTTGACAAGTTCAACATATGTAAATTGTATATACATTTTTATGACCATTTGGTTGTTCTAAATACAACATTGTGTATAATACTTTAGGTTCCATATTCTTAACTGATTTCCAAACATGCCATGATGCTCCACGAAATACACGTCACAATCTTTAAATACAAGAAACAAAATTATACAATTCATGCATTGAACAACAGCAATGCTTTTCACCATCAGGAGCAATTGCTAGTTCATATCATTACATCTATATTTCCAATAAACCCTGAAACCAATATATGAGTTGGTTATAGTGGAAGTCAAACAAGGGTGAAGTCAACTATGATGGTATATCTATGCCAACTCTTCAAGAATCAATGTATTGTGTTTACATGCCTTAGGAGAAGTCCATTGAAAAGTAGGACTTAGACGTAGTAATATGAATATTGTCATTATAATGCTCACTTAATTTACATTATAAATAGGCATCTTCTCATGTGCTTACAGTGGCTTACCTAATATATGTATAGTCGAGTTATGGTTCAGTTATGTCAAGAGTTATGTGAAAGAAACCCTTAGGAAGATTGTAAATCTATATGTGCTAGGAAGATTGACATCCAACTGTGCTAGGATTGACAAAGTCTAAACTCTCTTGTTACAATGTATGATCCAATAAATAAAGACAATTTCCTAGGCCGTATCAAACCAGATTTTGGGAAAATTCATCTACATCTTGAGAGCATTTTATGATTGATGTTCTTCCTCCACAAGGCTCGCGCTTTCAGTGACTCAGTTTTAGGGAAAGAGATGTACCATATTTAGCCCTACGCTTGTTGGAGGATAATTTTTCCATCTACTACCTTCCAAATACTAGTTGAACTGGGTGGTCAAAAAAGATATCTACCAATGGTGCATTCAAGTTACATCAGATTGCTCGCCACCACCCCCTCCTAGCCCCCTGCCTCAAATGTCTTGGCAGTCTTTTCTACCTAGAGCATATCTGATGACATTTGACACATGGCCTTTGAATTCCTCCTAGACAACTCTAGAATTGTTCTCACCAGCTCTAAATGGAGTCTCAACATCACAACCTATGCCCTAAGAGGATTTCTCAGTTATGATATCTACAAGAGTTTAAATAAGAGGACCACTTCATATTATGTGTCCAGTCTCTTACGATATCTAAGGGCATTTGCATTGCTTATACGAGGAATCTCGAGGTCCTTCAGTTCTTTCTTTGTATATCAAAATCATAAATGCTTGGCCCTCTTTATATGAGAGGTAACTATTACACGACAAATTGTAGGCAAGTCTCCCAACCTAATCCTACCAACTGGATTAGGTTGACACATGACTGCACTAGGATTGACAAAGTCCAAACTCTATTGTTACAACATATGATCCATTGCACAAAAACAATTTCCTAGGCCATCATCCAACCATATTTTGGGACCATTCACTTACGTCTTGAGAGAATTTTATGGTTGGTCTTTTTCCTCCAGAAGACTCACACTTTGGGGGACTCAGCTTTACGGAGTGAGATGTACCCATATTTGGCCCTATGCTTGTTGGAGGATTTTGTTGTCCATTTATTACCTTCTAAGCACGTGTTGAACCAAGTGGTCAAAGAAGATATCTACCAATGGTATATTCAGGTTACTTTTCCCAACCATAAAAGAGAGTAATGAGAACCCTCTCGATTGGGTTCCCACATGTTTCCCTTAGGTATGGGTTCCATACATTCCAATTATAAAAGAGAGGGATCACCAAATTGTGAAAGAGGCAGATCTTAGCCTAAATATCATGAAAATGATGTTGGAAGGGATTTTCTTTCCAACATTGTTAGTGCTACATATCCTTTACTCAACCCCTTGACTCTATTATCGGGCTCAATCTAAAATATAGACTAGAGAAAACAACTCTTATGTAAGTGTATGATGTTCACATTTTTGCCACCTATCCTTTATAGATAAAAATAGTGTTGAATGCCTCTTTCTTGAACATGGTGAAGACCATAATCTGTCTTTGCAAGGTTGACTTGAAGACCATGGTTATCAAAGAATAAGCTCTAAGTGTCCAGCCATTTTTGGAATCTTGCCACTATGTGTGATATAAGGACAATGCTATCCACAAATAGTGAAATGGCGATCAACATGCCACGTAAGGAAACCATTTGTACCATCTACACATTGGAAATGAGATCCTCTAGTTCATCAATATAATGTCCAAAGAGACTATGGGTGAGAGTGAACATCCTTACTCGACTCCTATAGTGTTGTGTATGTCCTTTGTGTTGCCCATGTCAATACAAACCCTACCAATAATCATCTCATAGAGAGCCATAACCAATGAAATCACCAAATTTGGGAGCTCCAACACCTTAAGCCTCTCAGGTAATAGGTCATCAAGTTTGGTCACCTACCTTGGAATTTTAACAAAGACTTTGTAGAAGTCCACAAAGCATTAGTATACCTTGCTTAGTTCATCGTATTCCAAAACTATCTTAGTTCAATTTAATCCCAAGATTTATGAATGGCATGGAAGATGTTAGAGGTCCAGGATGAGGAGAAAGCAAAAGGAGGTCATATGGTTAAATAATTTGCAACAGGAGCGAATAAAACAACCAAGTTGCGTTTAAGGAATTTATTTTCCAAGCATGTTATATCCTGGATTGTATTTATATTGGAGTTTGTTGAAGGATCGCATGATCATGTGACCAATAAAGAAACAACAACTAGAATGCTTAGGATTGAAAATTACAGATGGTTGGTTAGAGACATTATACAATGAGGTGGCATACTTAAACCAAGTGTTAGAATCAATGTTGCAAATATCGTGTCGGGGAATATATCGCCAAGGGTCTAGAAAGAAACTTATTGGAAACATCGGGGAAAATATCGGGAATTATCGAAAAATATCAGCACAAATAAACCTAGACCTGAAGAATTATGAAAAAATTGGACAAAACGACAACATGTAAAACTCAAGAGAATTTGGAAATATTGTGAGAAATCAGAGATATTTGCAACACTGGTTAGAATCATGAATGGTACGAGTGGGCTTTTCCTGTAAGAAATGTTCTCCATAAAATTTTAGGGTTTGAAACTAAGTTGCTGAAGGATGCATTTATGTTTGTATAGAAGGTATTGGCATTTTATTTGACAAGTATGCTTCAATGATTTTTTAATGCTAGCTTGACTTTTATGGGTCCATGGGCAAGGATATATTTGGTTAACTTATGAATGGTTTTTTCAATCTATACCATCCCAAGAATTCGAGGACAAAAATATATGCAAGAGTGGGGACAAGATATGGAATGGGAGAATGCACTTAAAGGCTCACATGGCATGTGATCAGTAATGAAATGAGTCAAAAGAATTAGAATTGACAATCATAAGTAGAAGGTCAGGCACATCATACAATGAGGTGACATTGTTAAACCAAGTGTCATGATCACAAATGGTATATGCCAAATTTTTCAGTGTGAATGTTCTCCAAAAAGACTCAAGGTTTGACTATAAGTTGTTGAAGGATCTTTCTATTTGTATAGGAAGTAATGCCATTTACTTTTCATGAGTATGCTTCAATAAGTTTTTTAGGCTAGCTTGGCTTTTATTGGTCCATGGGCAAGGATATATTTGGTTAACCTATAAAGTTTTTTGCACTCTACGTAATACCAAGAATTTCATTAAAAAATTTGAGAAGGGTGGAAACATGAGATGTGTATGGGAGAATGCATCTAAAGCTATTGACCAAATAGCCTATGAGAAGCATTGTGCACTCTTTATAGGATTGTGGATTTCATTACTGTGGGGAAGATTGGTTTTAAGAATGATCATATATTTACACCAAAATAGTGGCTTAAGTGAATATTAATGAAATGACATCGGTGGGTGGGAGCAACATCCTGTTGAAATTTAGCATTAGCATGAATACTTTAAAATTTTGCAGACTAACAGAGAACAAATGATAAGTGTAGTAAAACATCAACACATCAAGAACACTGAACACAAGATTTTTTCACTGGGGAAACCTTTAAAGGACAAAAACCCCAAAAGCATTAGTAATTCATCTCGTAAATGAGATGACTGAGTTCTTCAATCTCAGAATTCTGAGATGAAAGTTTTTCTTCAATAATTTCCAAACCCTAATCAGAAAAACCACAGAAGATAATTTTACATCAAAAATCAAATTAGGGCTTACTGCCTAATTCATCTTCAGCTGCCTAGATCTGTACAGAAACTGTCGGGATGACCTGTCAATCTACCCTACCCAAAAATCTCTCAAGCTGCCCGAGCTTGTCTACACAACTTCCTGAACCCTACTTTGTCTAGCCTGCTCGGACCCTTGTCGGGCTCTGTTAGCCTGCATGTGGTCCTCTCGGGGATGCCCGAAGCCTGTTGTGGCCTATTGGGTATGCCCGGAGGCACCAACAAGTTGTTCGTGGCATGTTAGGGCCTGCTAGGTGCTTCTCGAAGGTACCAGCACGCTGCCCTAGCTCTGCTAGGGCCTACTGAAGCTGCCCAGATCTGCTAGCTGGGTGGCTGATGGTGTGAGGGTGGCAGCCGAAGGAGGAGGGGAGCTGCACGGAGCTCTAGCAACCTGCCTGTAAGAGAAACCAGGCTGCCAGTGAGGAATAAGACCTTGCCCGAGCCAATCTGTACCTGCCCGTGATCAAATTGTGAAGGAGAGTAAGGCTAGGGTGAAGCCCTAGTTCGTGTAGAAAAAGATAAGAAGGTTGTTGCTACTTGTAATTGAAACCATAGGTTAGGGTTGATCTAAAGACAAGTGTGGATGCCGTAGCTAGACTCATCCATGCTATGGCATAAACACAAAACTTCCTTCTCTTCAATAACCAATGAATTCTTCTGTTGGAGAAGTTGTAAGTGCAAGAGCAAGTGTGTGTCATAATGAAATGGATTGATATTCTTTTATAACCTTTGAGTCACCTGTAAGTGGACCAAAGCTCAAAAGAAAAAAATAATATTCTTTTATTCTTTTATTACTTTGACTTTTACCTTTAGTGATACTAAAGGTCTTTTTGCACTTCCACTTTGACTCCTTAGTGGTACTAACGATCCTTGTGTATTTTTTACTTTTACTTTAGCCTTCTTCAAAAGCCCCTGTAGTCAAAATAAGTTGTCAAGGTGGTCCTTCATCCCCACTCAAAGTACATCATAAACAGAGAGAATTACTAATGCTTTTATCTCACACTTTGTGTGACACCAAGATCGGATACTAAGGTGTCTTAACCAAGGGTAGCTAAGCCTTGGAGAAGATCAAAAAGCCCACTGATCGAGGGACAAAGAGTCACACATGCCCAGACCCAATCTAGGGATTATAGTGTCATCCGAATAACAGACCAGGTGCCTCAGCCATAGGCTGCATAATTTGACCAAAGGTCAAATACTTGGTAACAAACCAAGCGCCTCCATTCTCCCGGAGAATGGCCCTCAACCCCGGGCTGAGTCCCTAGTCCCGAACTAGGTTAATTCTTGGTAACTGACCAGGTGCCTCCATTCAAAGAATGGCCACTCAGCTCTAGGCCGAGTCCCCCAGTGCTAGACTGGTTCCACATCCTGGTCCCAGACCAGATGTATCCATTCAACAGAATTGTCACTCAACTCAAGGTTGAGTCCCCTAGTGCTGGACTGGTTCCATATCTTGGTCCCGGACCAGATATATCCATTCAATAAAATGGTCACTCAACTCAAGGTTGAGTCCCCCGGTGCTGGACTGGTTCCACATCTAGGTCCCAAACTAGATGTCTCCATTCTCCTAAGAGAATGGCTCTCGATGTTGCTTGGATAAATCAACACATCCAAGTGAGGCTAGTTTAGAGGTGTTACCACCTAAGTTGTACTTGGTGGATTTTTCAAGTGAGTCGACAAAGTAGAACAAGTATATCTGTTCATTCTTTAGAGTTCAGAAGTCCGCCACGATTTTTCTGGGAGGTTTTTCAAAAAAAAATTGTAACACATGTTCATACCCCCTTAGGGAAATTGTAAAAAAATGAGCTAGCATGGTCAATTTTATAAAAGACTCAGATTCCTAGACTTGGACATCAAGCCGACTAGCCTAGAGTGTTTTTTCCCTCGGTAATTATTTGTTGTTGAACAAACGACTATTACTTTCTAAGTTTTTCACTCACACCTCCAAAGTTGGGGTAGTCGTCTTGGTGGTTAGGCCTTAGGAGGTTATTAGATCGTCTGTGTCAATGTTTATAAACATGCTAGGCATTCGAATTAAGTCGTATGGACATGTGCTAGGTCCCTCGAGGATTTTGTTCAATTGCGAAGAAAATTATTTTTTCCCGCAAAATTAGGCCATTTTTTAATGGTTTAATTAAAAAACTTCAAAACGTAATAAAAGATGGGTCCGAAGTTCGGTTTTGGCATAGGGATGCTCGTTTTCACACTCAAAGGATCCTCTTTACCCTAGTGCCCACTGTTCCTATGATTTGGGAGGCTAAAACAGCTCGCGGCGCATTATTTCTCTAAAGATGCATCAAAGTAGTCAATAAATGCTAAGGATGCGACAAAATGACATTTTTTAAAAGCGAGTGGGGGCATGTTAAAACATGTGTTAAAAGTCAAATTTTAGTTGGCTTCATATGAAATTGTGAAAAGTGACTTGGATCACGAATAGGACTCTAAGTTTATTATCAATTGGAGACCCCACCACACATTCCTAAGTAACCTTCACGTGAACAAATTTGCCCCATCCTTTGAGATTCGCATCGTGAGTGATGTAACGTGGCAAGTCAACATGGTAGGTCCCTCATCAAATTAGCAACTTCATTCCAAATAGTGTGAGGTGTTAAAAATATTTGGTTAAGTTTCATGAAAGGAAAATCATGAAGTAGGTGGTGACGCCAACCTCACGAGCTTGGTGATCTGAGGTTTGTATCGGCATTTGTGTGACTAAGCGAGTGGGTAGAGTGAGGTCGCCTACCTCATGGGAGGTGGCGCATCCTCTATAGAGATCACTCCACTTAACAAATACCAATTCCTAAATCATCTCTCCTTTAACTCCGACTTCATCTCAAGTGGTGGATTCCTCCACCCCCTCCCGCCCTCTCATTTGGCTATTTAAGCAAGCTTCTTGTTCATTGTTTCTGATGGTTAGAGAGGACCGAAAGGTTGTTGTGTTGTATACTTGTAATATCGTAGTATTTAATGGAATAAAAGAAAGCTTTGGGGGCAAACCTCTTGTGTCGAGCATCATTGTGTGTGGATGAGTATTGCATGGTTTATGAGGTAACCGGTATTAGCTTCTTTTCAATGAAATATTCTTTGGTTTGTTGTGGGCCTACAAGGGGAGCTATCTCTTGGTAGGATAAGAGATTGTTCTAGTTTGATTCATGCTCTTATTGTTTGATGATTGTAGATCTCTTAGCTCGCATGTACATTTTGTTTAATTGCATGCTTTCCAAGTTTCTACTTTCGACAACACCTTTGCTTGTAACCTTTATTGTGCAAAGATTTTTAAGTTGATACAGGTATGTAACTTGAAGGGATGGTTGATCTAGGTTGACTCCTCCAACTTTCAAGCAAATTTTGAAGAGCATAGTCCCTCTGCTTTCCACTTACAGACTCCACGGCCCAAATATTCCCAAGCTTCCAGCATTCCTTCTCTCTCTCTCTCCTTCAATTTAAATCAAACTTTCCCCTTTGGTTACGGTTACTCACATGCTGTAGTGAATTAGTATTTATTTCAAAAGAATATCTAAAGGTTGATTTGTTTAAGCAGTATCTGTACTTAGGCTTATTGTTTATCATTTAAGTATTTAATTTTTTATGCTTTTAACATTTTATTTGGCACATTTGGTGCATTACAGGTGGCTGGTTTTTCACTTTTGTTAACATGACAAAGGGAAGTGTTGCCGAAAAATTGAAGATCTAGGCCATCAAAGGCCTCCCGGAACAACCTTCTTCATTCCTAAAACCTGTAAGCCTTTGGATCCATATCTATAAGGACCATTGGCATCCACCTCAAGCATTGTAAATACCATAATAAATATTCCGAGTAGGCTCTTCAAAGCCCACTCCCCATCCCCCCAGGGGGAACTTGTGTCGATGCCATTTTTCGTGGTTTGTCTTTTTGTTTGGTTTCGTTTTGCAAAGTAGTATACTTTGATCAGTGCATTTGTTATATCTTTATTTGATCAAAAGTAATACAAATACTAACCCCACGGCTTCTCGAGTTACCCAAAAGGCGAAGAGATGTGTGGTAGGATTAATTATAAAACTTTTGATTATTTAGTTCCTTGTGTTATTTTTTCTTCTCATCTTAAAATTAACCCCTCCTTGCTTTCCCGATTGAGGTTCATTTGAACATAAAGAGATCCTTGGAGGTTTATTTTTTCCATTTTAATAAACAAACACAGTCTTTAAAATCCTTAAAATCAACAAGACTCTGTTGTGTATGCTCTACACTATTGCAATTCAACCGAACAGTTGGCTAGATCAAAAGCAATGAGGGTGGCTAGTTAAGATAGATTCACATTTGAATTAACCTCCCAAGACGAAAATCCAACGCCTCGAATTAATCCATTGCGGGGAAAGTTCACAGAGGAAGCGAGAACAACTGGGTAGTGACCTTGAGATACCGTTAGGCTACACTCTTGTTGGTGTAGTGTTGGACACATCCCAGAGACTCCGACACAACCCACATATTCCTCGCGTGGAACCACATCAAATAAAGGTTTTGGACATACTCCACGTACCATCAGGTATATTCGGAGTTCCCTTCCCCCCTAATCTAATTCACTCATTTATTCACAATAAGTTAAAACTGACCAAGAGCATTTGCAACACATTTCTCAGCACTACAACAACACTTTCTTATTCCAACTCCATTTTTGGCATTGGTATTTTTTATCATACAATCATTTGCTTCAATATCATTTATTTATCATGTGTTAAGATAATCTATATGTTGTTGCGCTTACAATTCTTATTGCAATATCTTGTTTCAGTACTTTCATCAAAACTCCTAAAAAACTCACTTGATCATAAATCACCACACTAAGCCTTAACAACCTTAGAAACTAATAGGGTCTACCCCCTTGGATTCGATTAGGAGTTGGCCTAAACAAAGGAGTAAAGAACAAGGTGAAAGCCTTGACTCGAGACTTGCCCCCAAGGACACACCAAGTGGCTTGAAGATTTGTGCCACATTCCCCCCCCAGGTGTGTGAAAGGCGGCAACAAGAGGGATCCAAAAGAGGCCGGGGGATAGTGGATAACTGGGATTAAGAATATTTGAATCAAAGAACTTATTGACCAACACATAATCCACCACCCCAACTCCTCCATCGAAAGGAAAGTTGGGGTACCTACTAGAATGAGTGAAGTGCTCAATTCCATAGCATCATGTGATGCCCCCTAGTTTGATGAGTTGTCTTCCATATGTATTGATGGTATAACCAGCGTAGATCCAAATCCTAGGCTCTATCAAGCGCCGAGATGGATCAAATGTCTCGAGGTGCAAACCTCTTTTTAGGTATCCATTGATTTGATTCAAACCAAAAGACACGTCTATTTATTTAAGGTTCACATATAATTTTATTATTATTAATATTTAATATTATTTATGGCCGACATATAATATTTTTTATTTTGTTAGGAAAAAACATTGCATCATTTCCCCAAACATGGTTTTAAAACCATATGCAAGGCCCTCCTACAATCATGGGTTGTTTAGGAGGCCTTGCACATGGTCTTAAAACCATTTGCAATGCCCTCCTAAACCATGTGCAAGGCCAACATTTTTTTGTGGATAATTCAATTTTGTGTTTTTTTCTTGACCCACATATTTTTTTTACGGATAATTAAAATTTTACTTTTTTATTGTTTTGTTAGGTAGGAAGATTACAACATCTCCCCCATATTAGATTGTTTTTGTGGCCGACATTTATTTTGGCCTATTAGAAAAAATAGTTTTTATTAATAAAAATAAAGTTATGAAAGTGATATTATTTTTTATTTTGTGTTACAAAATCTCTCCCATAATATTCACTATCACTATTATTTTTTGCCGACATGTTACAAACTTTACATCACGTTGCAAGGTCTCTCCCATAATATTCACTATCACTATTATTTTTTGCCGACATGTTAGTAACGTTACATCACGTTACAAGATCTCCCCCATACTGGGCTGTAGAGCGCCTCTCGGCGCAATGAACTGGACATCTGTGCAAACCCTTCTCACAATGATCAACTTCATGGATCATCCAAGGATCCGAATAGATATAATGGCTAAAACACTGCATCAGACAAGTATGCCATTGAAGCCACCCACAAGGCCATCACCTAAAGCAAAGAAATTTGTGATCTGAGGTGACAAATCTACACACAAAGACTTGACATCTATAAAAATAGTATGTAGAGAATTGCCAAGTGGGACTCACTTGAGGTAAGTTTTGAAATATATTAACTAAACATTCAGTGAATATTTACGAAGGTAATTAACAATGAATAGACCTAGAGATCATTCCTAAAATCAAAACATTACACCACTAATATCCATTCCATAAAAAATAACCAATACTTGTGTCTATAACTATGAGGGCCAGGAAGATAGACAAGCACTAAAAGCATTTTGTTTGGAGGTAGGTTTGTGTAATGCTATGCACACCTTAACAAAGAAACTAGTATATCCTGAATACTAGGACTAATCATGAATAGAAGCAAGAAACTTATGGTTCAGAATAAGCTCAACGCTTGGAATTTAGAGGTCGTGCATGTGTCCTCACCTATCCCAAGGATCAAACAAACAAACCTCAACAAAGGCTATGAAATTATCATGAAAAATATCTTTTGGTTGCCAAATAATTACCATTCACAGTTTGTCCCAGAAGTCAGAGTTGTACATCTGTGAATAGATAGCAGATGATGGACATCATAAGCCACAGCAGATGAGAAAATCTGAAAATTTTCAGCTCAAAAGAAATCCTGTTCAGAGAATTTAGCATGGTTATGGGAACTAGTTCAAGTGCAAATTGGGGGCAGGAGCAAAAGGATTCCATGATTGTAGTATCTAAGCATCTGTCAACGTCGGAGTTTTCAAACAATGAAAATATTACAGACATGAAATATACATGAATAAAAATAAATGCAAATGATTTAAAATAACATGTGATTGATATACTAAAGGTGATTTAATAGCCTTCTACAACCATCTTTTATGACCCTTCTAGTAGTAGAACTCATTTTAGGATTGTTAGATGTATTTTTATGTTTTGAAGTTACCAGGTGGGATATGTTTCAACTTTCAAGGCATGCATAAGTGCCAGGTCTATCTCAGAATTCATCACTGATCTGACTACATCAAAATATCCGGCAGTAAAACAAATCCTATAAAGATCCTGCAAAGACCAGACCTGGATTTTAAGGAAGGGTCCAGTAGCATAACTTACTAAACACAAAAGTTGAACAGCCAATGCTGGACATTTAGTTAAACTTCCATTCTTATGGCTGGTTTAGACCAGTGTTCCACGGGAACTTGCCCCCCAAGGTCGGGAGCTCGCCCCCTCACTCCCCACGCCCCGGGGGCTCCTTTCGAAATGTTTCCCCACGTCCCCAATTTGCCGAAACTTGAGGAAACGCAGGGGGGAGCTTGTCCCCCTGTTTTATGAAGCACGCACAAATGAAGTGGGGGGCTCCTAGTCACTCCAGTAGTAATGGTAATGTTAAGATGGCTGGTTTAGACCAGTGTTCCACGGGGACTCGCCCCCTCGCTCCCCACGCCCTGGGGGCTTGGGAGCTCCTTTCGAAACGTTTCCCCATGTCCCCAATTTGCCGAAACTTGAGGAAACGCAGGGGGGAGCTCCCCCCCCCTGTTTTGAAGCGCGCACAGATGAAGTGGGGGGCTCCTAGGCACTCCAGTAGTAATGGTAATGTTCAAAATTTAAGTAAAAGGAAAGAAAATGAAAGATAAATTTCTTTATCTTTCATTTTCTTTCCTTTTACTTAAATTTTTAACATTACCATTAATTGTTTCAGGATGTTTGAGAGTGGTTTTAACCTCATCGGAGTTCATATGCAAAAAGTAGAATTTTAGATCCCATTCAGAATTCAGACTTAACAGTTTTTCAGGATTTCAGGATTGCAACGTTTCCACTGGATTTTATGATGTATGAGGTTAAGGGATTGTCATTTAATCAAGCACATCAACCTCTCTACGTACCTTGATGTTGGTGGTGCTAATTGTTAAACTCCTCTATCGTGACCTTAATCTAAATGTACCCTTTAGTCAAGCAAAATCACTTATTAAGCATGGATTTTTTTTTTCTTCTAATTGTACCTTATTTTAATGCTTGGTTTGTGAAGTTCCATCAAAATTGTAGGGTGTTGAGTAATGTCCTTTGAGTATAAACTTCGAGATTCAAGGTAGAGGCAAGGGCTAAAAGCCTAAAGGAGGCGGGCACATGCTGTTATTGATGAATAGGATCCCAATATAGGATTAATAGTTCACTCTTGTATAATTGTATGTTGGACTTGAAATCCTCAAATAATGTGATGCCCTCTGGAATCATGAAGAAATAGGGTCTGTTGGTCACATTTCCCCATTACAACATCTATGCCATGGATTTACACAATGTTGAAGTGTGTTGAATCATTGAAGAATTAGACTGTATTTACAAGGAGCAGCTTGAACTATATTTATACAGGATGAACTGTTTATTGCCGAGATTTATAATATTATTATATTTTTTATAATTTTAATGACCTCGAGCCCCCCCCACCCCCCTGAATTTCCTTAAAATTTTGGGGTGGTCTCCACACCTCCCCAACGTGCGTTTCCCCGCTCCCACACTCCCGCGTCCCGGAAACTTGGGGGAACATTGGTTTAGACCACCTACAGGCTACACAATGGAAACACTACTTACTCAAGTGAAAAAGATGAAAGGATCTGTCTGGGACGGAACAAATTCTGACACCAAAACTTAATCTTTTAGCAGAGTTCGTAAAAACTCACCAAAGCAACACTTGTTGTTATAGCAGCATTGCCATCATCCAAAGATGTAACATAATCCAGTAAACAATAACACCTAATCTTGCTGTAGGCTGTCTCATTAGTGCTCGCCCGCCGGAGACCCTGTTGCATGAGTAAGAAAAAAATTTCCAGCTCAGAAATACATATTAAATATAAAAAACAATGGTATTGGGTAAAGAAGCAAGCCATAGGTTTCCGAATACATACCAAACACCATCTATCCGGTCTGTTATGGGTCTCATAGCCTTTGGAATAATCCTAGATGTTGTAAGTGACTTGAAAACGTGGCCTATAATCAAAACCAAGTACATGGATACAAAGTGTTAGTAACTACCTTATGGAAATCATTCTTTGCCTGGTAAGTACATATATATAGATATAGATAACCCAGTAAAAATAAAATGGTTCCCTTGAAACTTGCCTTTGTCATCATCTTCAAGGTCTGAAATTGACTGACCAGCTTCCACATCTATATTAAGTGCAAGTTGATCATTTACAATCTTGCGTGTACTCCGAACATGAGGTGCAACAAGACGCTTACTTACTTGCCCCTGCAAAGAGAGAAAATAGAACATCATATTAGAATAAATTGAATCAATAAACCACACAGACTAAATGTAGTATGTATTATGAATAGGATAGCAAGGGATGTGCAATGGCTGTGAGGCTGAGTGAAATTTGACCATTGACAACTTGTACAGTTATCCTTTCCTTCTTCATGAATAACTAAAAAATTCTCTATTGCCTGTCAAATGATGTCCTTCAATGAGTCATCAGCACATGTGACACACAAGATGTTCAGTATATAGTCCCAACCTAATGTCCACCAACTGTTATTGAAGGGGTGTCATCAGCACCATGTCTAAACCAAGGAATAAGCTAGTGATAGAACTGTAACTATCTCTGGATCCCTAACATGGTTTGCTATTTATAGTGCTCTGAGATCCCCTAGTTGGCTGTGGAAGGGACTCCTAGAACACTTATTACATGATAACATTGATTGATGAGTCTCAAATATTTTGTAAGGCAGTACAACTTGTGTTCCTAATTGAAGAGGTGAACAAGTTGGCATAAGAATGAAATCAACCACATTCTCTTCACCCTCAGTGTTCCACAACTCTAATGAGTATCATTTGTAAAGAAATAGGCACTTTCAAAAAAAAGAATGCAACATATCAAAGTCAATTGGAAACAACTATATTTATAGATGAACAATAGTAATTGCTTTTCATCTCATTATATATTGGTAAAGTTGCCAAAAAAAGCCAATGCACTCCTCTATCTCAAGCCCTAATAACCATACTAATATATGCACCTGTCACAAGGAGTGATGCTGGCCTGGAGGGTCTCTTGGCCTACTAGGTGAATGGTGGGCCTCTTCTTGCCTTATTTTACTTAAATTTTTGAATTTTTATGTTTTTATTTATCCAAGAAAATGTACAAATTGTTTGCCTAAAGATATGACTTATCATGGCGATTGGCTTTGGGGTCTGACTCCTAACTGGACTTGACATGGGGCCAATGATGTAGGAGGTCAAAGTAGCACGGTGGAAGACATGACATCATTTAAAATACTTATAATAGGAAGACCAAGAGGATCACCCACATGATTGAAAAACCATATTGCATTCCCTATATGATCGTAACTTTAGTAAATTAGTAATCAAATTTGGCTATGGTGCATAGTTGAAAAAATCGGCAAGGATCCCGAATACAACTTCTCAGCAACATTGGCAAAAAAATCAGCAAAAATCGACAAACTGTGGCAAACATTAAAAAATACAAAATATATTCATTTTTTCAGAATTTTAAACATATAAAGCAACAATAACAATAGATAAACACATTGGCACATAAATATGGATAAAGCACTGATATATATGATGTAATGGATGCCAAATAAAAAATTGATACATCAAAGTTTCAAAGATTGGAAATTTGGAAGTTTCAATACTAGTTGAAATATTGATCATCCCCCCTCCTCTAGGCTCTAGCCCTTGCCTCTACCTCGAATTGCGGAGTTGATCCTCCAAGAACATTAGTCAACACCTAAGATATCGAACACGTCCAGACTCCAAATAGGCCACCGTGTCCCATGTCATCGTGTCGGACACGAACACATCCCAACACAGTGTCAGACACTTGTTTTGGACGTGTTTTGTTTTAGGACACTTCCAAAACACATGTTCAACACTGTGTCAGGACGTGTCCCAAAATCAGGACATCATGTCCCTAAAAACTATAAAAAATAATTTTATCCTCATTCATTCACATTTTTCAGTGAGGATTGAGCTCTAAGAGAGGTTTTTTTTGGAGGTGAAGAGCATTATAAGGTTTTCTATCTTGATCTACCCCTTTTTGTATTTGCCAAAGGCATTCCAACATTTATGTAACACATTTTTGTTTAGATGACTTACTTAGAAATATGATTCCGACATCTATGTAATAGAACATTTTGATTTTGATGACTTGATGATGAATTTTATGAGACTATAAAAATCCACTGCACCGATGGAATTATATCCCCTGATGTTTGTCATCCTTCACTTTCTCCGTCTGCAGTTTGCGATGTATTTTTATTATTCTTCCATATACATTTACATATTACATTGCTTGGCCCCTAGTTATGACGTATTTTTAGTATTCTTCTATGTACACTTACATATTACATTGTTTGGCTCTTAGCCTCTCAAATCAAGTCAGGGAGCACACCAATATATTCTATGGGGGCATATTCCACAAACAACATCTCAAGGGGATTCATTTCACATAGGGGAGGTTACCCCTTATTTCTATTCCTACCCATGCCATTCAATCTAAGTGGCATAATCTAAAATATAAAGGGTGTTTAGTAATGGGAAAAGATAATAATAGGGTGTGGCCCACATCCATGTAATCTAATCAAATTGAAATAGTCCTATTTTGGTTGGCTTTCTTATGCCTCTAGCGGGCATCCAATAGTGGGGGCAGGGGAAGCAAATCACCAGCCTTTTTCCCTTGTTTCATTAGTGGAGTGTGTCCCTTGTTTCATTAGTGGAGTGTGACCCCTTTCCGCTAATGGGGACTTCAATTAGGTCTATCATTGACATATGTATTGTGATTTGTGAATGTGTAATGTGTATTAATTGTAATTTCTATTGAATGTTTATAAATGTTCTAGTTTCTACAAAAATTTGGATCTACATACATACATACATACATATATATAATGTGTCCTCTGTGTCCTAATTTCAAGGGTCGTCGTGTCTATGTCTGACACTCATATTCTCGTGTCCCGTGTCCTTGTGTCAGGTGACTTAGGTCAACACCCTACAATTTTGATGAAACTTCCAAATCCAAGTGTTAAAATAAGGCTATGTCACAAGGTTCAGGTTTGGGTTCGGCGACCTTCAAGTTCGATTCGGGTTCAAATTTTCCTATAAGGTTCAAATGAGGTTCAACATAGGTTCGTCTATATACATTTTTCAATATATATATATATATATATATAACATCAAAAATTTACTATATTGTGAATTATAAAGCATTTACATTATGAATAAAACATTATAAAACATTTACAATATAACATAAAAGTTTAAAACATTTAATATGAATTATAGAACATTATAACATAAAACATTTAAAATGAATTATAAAACATTATATCATAAAACATTTATATTATGAATTATTACTTTATATTATATACATTATGAATTATTATAAATTACTATTGGCTCGGGATTAATCGCAAATGGTCGATGCTCCCAAAGTTGTGAACTCCTCCAATCAAAACTCTCAATAGTCAACACGATGCAGAGGGTCGTGGCTAGGTCGCAGCAGCTCGAGCTCAGCATGTAGTAGGCTCGGGAGTTAAGAGTGTGTCTTCGATGTCAACCCACCGTGAAGGAAAAAAAAAACTTCCGGATATGTGAAAACCCGAGCCAAAAACGTGAAATCCCGACCATATCGATGCTTGAACCATTTGCTTTAGCTTCGTTTTTAGGAGGTTCGACGAACCTAATGGCTGAACCAGTTTGCCTTCAAGTTTGGAATAAGGTTCGACAATCAGGTTCACCAAACTTAAACGAACATTTCAAATTTTTTTAGGTTCGACGAACCCTGTGACATAGAAATAAGGTAAGAAAAAGCTTCCCATGCTTAATAAGTGATTTTGCTTGACTAAAGGGTACATTTTTATTAAGGTCATGAGTCATGACAGAGGAGTTCAATCAACTTCAACAATCACACATCAACACCACCAACATCAAAGTACATAAATATTTTGATGTGCTTATATTATATATTATATATAAAACAACAAAAAGAGAGACAACATAACCCTGGGGGTACAAGTAGATTATCCGCATTCCCAATGGAGAAAACTTGAAAACCCAATAAAAATGGGGGAGAGCCTACGAAGAAACAAAGTCCAGACTCCAAACATAAGTGCCACTGCTATCAGAAGAGGAGGAAGCTAGCCCTGCTCACCCTCTAAATCAATAGTGATGATGTCAATACAAAGTGCATGTCAAATAATATTCTCAAAGGCATGGCTTGCGCAAACAAAACCCTAGGGAGTAACCCTAGGTGGCATTAACTTACTTCTACCCGAAACAAAAATGCAAGGACCACTTCAACCATCCAAGGCCAATGAATTCCACATAGAAAGGCTCTTGGGAAGCTCTAGTCCTCGCAGAATCCCTCAAGTCTTGGGTGGTGGAGACCAAAGAACATAGTTGAATAGTCCCACTATTGCCTAGCTAAATGGTAGCAAAACAATTCATCCTCCCATATCCTCAGACTAGAGGGATGAAGAAGGTGATTTGGGTAGCTACAGAAAACGAGCCCTAAAGTAAATGCCTCCTAAGATAAGAGGCCTCCCCTTATGTACAAGGAAAGGCGCTACTGGCCAAAGTATCTCAAAAATGTCAATAGGGACCAAGCCAAACCTATACAGACAATGAAATCTCCCTCTAATATCGTAGTAGAAAGAGCATCCTAAGATAAAGTGCTCCTCCATCTCAACCTTACCCAAAGAACAAATTCTATATATTTGTTAACTCTCAGAAGATGATGACATGTCTTGGCCCTTAACTTGTGTCAACACACCAAAATCTAGCCATGCAGCGAGCAAAGCCCGTTAGTGAATTGCACTGAAGATGGTGCGATTGAACAACAAGCATATTTGTGATTTGGAGGAAGTGCTTGGAGTAGAAGCCCAACTTGGGAGTCAAAGGCCCAAATGGCCTTGTCCAAAAGACCAATGTGAAGCTCTTGCAAATGTCACTCCTAATCATAGCATTAACTTCCTGTTTGTGGAGAAGGTAGGGGAGTAGGTAGAGTATGTTGGGTACAATTGATAGGGTCATGTGCAATGCAATATCTTTGCATGCTCAAGATAACATAAATCAAACATGCGTGATAGAAACATCATCATCAGATGCAGGTATATGACCCAAGTGATATATGGATATGTACATGTGGATTTTGGTTGTGCCCCGTTGTCTATTTTAGTAGTGAGACTTGGTTGATAGTGGTTGTATGTTGACGATATTTTATTGGTTTTCATTCAAATCTAAAAGATAAGTGATCTAGTTGCTATGTTCTAGAGATTTTTTTGTATACTCATTGGTTATGCCCTACACTTAGTATGGATTTGGTCATTTCCCTTTTAGGGTCACAATTTGCTAGTCTTGGCACCATGTTCACTATCTTCATCCATCCGTTGTCTTCCATGTTTTGTTTGACCCTGACTTAAATCTTTACTGGTGACATCTAGGACTCCCCCACCTTCACCTCTATGTTGGGATAGGTCTCCATGTTTAAAATGTGTCTCAATGTTGGCTTGTGTGATTCTCATCACAAGGATTGTCTTCTCCTAGGTCTTGAACACAAGTAATCTTAACCAAAAGTGTCATTAGGCACTAAAGCATTAGAACTCAAACGCTACATCTAAATGGATGCCTAGTCAGTAAAGTAACAGTGTTTTTAAACACGACTGCAAATAAAGTGAATAATCTTCAATAGCTAGTCAGTTGTCGAAGACGCGCACTCATCCTTTGTATGATGTAAGGTCGTTTTCCCCCAAAGGGCAACAGGGTGGTCACTCCATCGCACCTATGGACATTGGCAGGCAATGAAGGTCATGAGTCAATATCTAAGGCCCGCAAGGCTATTCAAGGCACCTGCTTTCAAAGGATGGCTAGTGAAAGTTGATTCAAATGTTAAAGTTAAAGTAAATAGTCAATGGCCAAAGGATGAGCACTCATTCATTGTATAATGTACAACTCATTTGCCCCTACAAAGCAACAGGGTGAGGCCAACCTGTCAAGGTGACGCCTTTGTCATTTTCTAGAAGCCCAGAAGGCTTTCGGGGCACCTACCTTTGGAGATTAGCTAATATCTTATGCTGAGCAAGTAAAAGGTTGCTTATCTAGAGTCTAGAGGAGCATTCTCATTATTCCACCCATCTGTGATACACTGCCATTCCCTATTTTTCACTTATTCCAGCTTATGTGTTGTGTGGATCCCCTTTTCCTTCAGCCAAGATGCTTACATTGTCGAGTGTCAAGTCATTCCCGTGGCCTTATCTTGTTTTATTCACCTTCACCCTTCACTAGCAAAATGGCCAAATCTATGAATGAGTATACACCTAAGGTTCTTGTTATAGCAATTGATTACTTGATTTGGATATATTAGTTATATGTATTGTGCTTATAATCACCAACAGAAGACATTTGTACTTGAGTCTTACTACTAACATAGTTAATTGAGCATGCTATATCCATATTGCACCTTGCAACATCAGATATTTTCATTTGGGTCATCATTTTGATCATTATTGACATGGTCAACCCAGTTTGACCAAGTCAACAACAAGGTCTGGGATGAATTTTGGCCTATGGTGGTGGATGATGATTATTTGTGGTCTATCAGTGTCCATTAGATATATTCATGTTTCAGATGGTGATTTATCATGGTGGCTTGTGTTATTTTCATGATTATCAGCATTTACGAGCTTTATTATTATTATTATTATTATTATTATTATTATGGCATGGATGGGGCCTCTAATGTATATTTTTGGTGGACATATGGTGTATGAGTACTCATTCCTAGTGGATTTGAACATTCTAAGTCCATTAGTGCACTCAGTTTTCAGTTTCAAACATGTGTACATTATTTATGGATTAGTTCATCATTCTACAGCAGTTTTGCCTCAATAAATTAAAATAAAATGCTTTTTAGTGGTCATTTGGTTCTCCTAGGGCGCTACAAGGGCACATAGTGTGTACCCAGTCAATTTTACGATATTGCTATGCTGTCGGTTCCATTTTTGCATTCAGTTGGCGCCCATGTTCAGTCAGCAATGAGATATGAGCATTTTTATCTCTCTGAGGCAGTATTTTTACCTGTGTTGCATGGGTACCCGTACCCAGGGGTTGGGTACACGTATCGGGTACTTGGGTATGACAATGGTACGTACCCAGACGTACCCTCACGTACCATGAACAGTGTTGTCGTACCGGGTACTTCATAATAAAAAATTGGGTACGTTTGGTGAAAATGGTACGACGTACCTCGATTTTGGGTACAGCTATGGTACGGCCGATATATAAAACTAACAGCGGGCATTAACAATATTGACGTGGGTCATGTATATACAAATTGACTTAATGCTTCTGGTGAATAATAGTACATTTTCTATTGTGAATATGACTATGTTCCTTTAGATTTTTAGAGATGGAATTTTACAATAAATCAGAAGTTGCCATAGAGCATATTAAATTACTTTGAATAACAAAATATGATAGCTATTTTAAGTTTTTTGAAGATTCTTTTAGAAATGAAGTAGCTACAAATGTTTCAACATAGAGAGGACTGACGTAGCATTCTTTTAGTGCAATTGTTTATACCTTAACTTCATATGCAATTGAAAAAACTTTTCCTATCTTTTTCAAAGCTAGCATGTCATATATCATTATTACCATTTATGGCTTAATAATATCTAAGA
>LPNX010747563.1:167329-183833 GCA_001517045.1 Pseudotsuga menziesii | reverse complement strand
ATGTGTTTTTATTCTAATTTCTATTGAATATTTGTAAATGTTCTAGTTTCGAAATATTTTTGGATCTATATGTCTATATTTTTAAATTTTAATATATATATATTTTTTTTTAAATATATATATGTATATAAAACGTATCCTACGTGTCCTGATTCCGGGGGTCACCGTGTCCGTGTCGGACTCTCGTATTTTCGTGTCCTTCGTGTCCCGTGTCCCCGTGTCAGGTGACTTAGGCTGGCGGCTTAGTACCATCAGTTGGCATTGTCAATACTAATGTTTTAACTCCTATATCAACAATAGTCTCTTTCTGCACGCTGTATTTATTAGTAATTGAAATTATCTCCATTAATGATGTTTATGATTTCCCTGAGAATGGACTCCTAACAAAAAATATAATTTTTCAGCCCACTTAAATTTTATAAATACAGCTGAGGTTGAGAGCACCTTAGCATATTTTCAGCAATTAAGTGATCATTTTTTCTAGAAATTGTAAAACACTGTTAGGAACATGTTGATAGGCAGGTTAAATATCAGGCCTATACAATTTATTTGTAACCATGCATTCTAGACAAAAAAGAGAGCTTTAAAAATTTTAAAAATAAGAAAGGGTGGTAGAAAATTACAATTTCTTCAATCTCTGACACTTCTGGACCAGCAGTGATAGATCCTAACCCAGAACTTCTCTCTCTATGAATACTTTCAACTTGAGCTTGCTTATCACGAAGGGAAGCCTCAAGAAGATCCACCTTACTTAATAACTCGAGCATCTTGTTTTCCATATCTTGCAACAAAACATCCTTGCTTTTGGAGTCTACCTGGAAACTTTCTGATTCAGAGATAATAACTGCAATTCTATTTTCTAGTGCACCCAAAAGTGCATGTGTTCTACCAGCTTCTCTATCCTCAAAAACCCTATCATGCACTCCAAGTTTTGAAACCATCGTTTCCAACCATGCCTGCAGCTCTTGTAGCTCAGTGCCTTTTCTTTTCACATTTTCCTGTGAGGCCAAAACATCATTGGTGCACCTTGTAACTTCTTGCCTTAATCGTGAAATCTCAGCATCACGGCTTTCTAACTTTAATTGCAAATTTTCAACCTCTGCAAGGAGCCCTTCTGAAAGCTGATGCAAGTCTTTTAGTTTGTTTGATGTAGCAGAAAGTTTGGCCACAGCTTTGCCACGAGAAGAGTCCAGATTTTCCAATGCGACCTCTTTTTGCTGAATATTTTTCTCCAGTTCCTTTACTTTACTTGATAAATTCTCTAATTGCATGTCCGCTACATCAAGTGCTTGCATAAGTTCCTCCACTTCTATATTTTTGGAACGTGCACACAAGTTAGCTAAGGATTCCAAGTCAAAATATCTAAAGATTTATTAAAAGTTAAAACCACATAATCAAAGAAAAATACAAACAATGAAGATTTACCTTGGTTCTTGGCTGACAAGGCATCATGCAGGGATTTGATCTCCTCTTGTATTCCCTTGGCAGAAGCCTCTCGTGCTCGAAAGTCCTCGACACTGAGCTCCAAAGACTGGCAATCATTCTGTAACATTCCAATGTATTTCTCTAACTCACAAATTCTTGATTTGTCCATGTCCCTTTCTCGCAAAAGATTATTTGCAATGCTTTCTGCATTCTTTATTTGAACTTGAAGCTCACCACACACACTTAAATTTTCATCTTCCCTTGCTTCTAACTGTGATACTTTGGAGTTGAGCTCATCCAACTTGTTTTTGTATTTCTGAGTTATAATATGTACAAAGTCTTTAATAGCCAACAATAAGTTTTCAGATATCTCAACACTGTATTTAGCGCTAAAATCAACATGATCTGTGGATTGCAGAGGTTGAGAAATGTTTAATGACATCCTTTTGCCACTAGTTACTACCATTACATGCCCTTCAGAATGTGATCTATCTGCATCCTTAATCTTTATATTCTCAAGTTCTGACATGGCACTGTTGAAAGCATCATGAAGGATGGTAATGCTTCTATGTAACATACCAATCTCAGCATCCTTCTGTTTTGTGAGATCATCAAGAATTTTAGCATTTTTCCTTAGAGACTCAAAAGATTCTGCCAGATCTGCAACTTCCTGCACTGCAATCTGCAAAACGAGTGACACGCCTGTAGCCTTCTGGTTAAATGCAGCAGACTGTCCTTCCAATCTGTTTTTGAGAATCTGAACATCACCCATGCATCCTTGCAACTCATGCGCAAAATAACTTAAGTGTTCATCAGCCATCTGTCTTCCATGTGTGCCATGATGTTGTGTAGAATTGACTACATATTCTTCATGGTGCCCAGCAAAAGACTCAGTCCCCAATTTTTTTCCCTGGAAAAGGAGGAAAAATAAAGAAATATAAAAGTCTGCCTAATATGCACACAGTAATATCTATTCAATTGGAAAAAAAATTTAAAATATATATTCAACTCAAAGTTTTCCATACAACTACTGTTATACACAAAAAAGTGAAGAATGTCAACAGAGAAGACATCAGTCACGAAATGCAATAAGAAAAGGATATTATGAATTAAGCTCACACGGTGATATAAAACAAAGGATCTTATGGATTAAGCTCACAAAGTAATATAAAACAGACAGATAACTTACAGATATGTTGAGTTCAATCCATTTTGTACAACACAATCTGCATATATTAGCTTTTGGGCAACAACAAAACCTCCTGCTCGTATATCCAAATTTGCCATCATAAACCAAATATCTCTGTAGAAGGTATTTCAATTTCATTTGTCTACTCTGTATGAGTATTCCGTGTTAACAGTGGGATGTCAAGTACCAATTACTGGCAGACATCCTAATATTTTATTGTGATAATTTTCTAGGATGACACACTGCTAGATAGTACAATAATTGGTCTGCTTTATCTGATAAATAACAGAAAGCACCTGGTACTAAGGCAGTTGGGGAAGCCATACATAGCAAGAACGAGAAAAGTATTAACAGACCATAAATATAAACTTGGATGAAATTCAGGATGATGTTGTTGAAAAACTGAGTTTTACTGCTTGCTGGTTTAAATGAACAATTTGTGTTTTTCACTTCAGCCGGTTTTGCATAGGCTTGAAGCTACTTAAAATTTTGCCAAACAATTTTAAACACACAGTAAAATCAAATACTAACAGGCTGAAACAAATACATACACACCATAAATTTGACTCAGAGATTTTTGGCTAATCAGCCCTGGAAAAACCCCCACGGGGAAAACCAGTCAGAGAGAGGAGAGATATTTATTATTCTTCAGCAAAGTACAGGAAAGAAAATGATGAAAAATACAACTTATCTTCACCGGCAAACTTTATCTCAAAGTCTGGAAATTAGTGCTCAGCAAACCAGCCGTACACCCTTCTTCTTTTCTGTGCAAAAATCAAATGCAAATGTCCAGCAGTAACAGGCCGTACATCTCCTAGAAAACAGTGCCAATAAATGCAGCCGTACAGCAGCAAAACAGGCCATACTTCTTCCTCGAATTTTGTGCCAAAAATTGCAGACCGTACACACAGGCCGTACCTCGATTTCTGTGCTGAAATTTAATGCTGTCCGTACAGCATTTAACCAGGCCGTACTCTTCCTCGAAAACTGTGCAGCATTAATGAAGCCCGTACCTACAGACCGTACATCGATTTCTGGCAATTAAATGCAAACCGTATGGTGCAATAAATGCAGGCCGTACTTCCCTCGATTCCTGTGCAAAAGTACCAGCAATAAATGAAGGTAAAACACCTCGATTTCTGTGCATTCAATGTTCCTCGATTTCTGTGCAGCAATCTCTCTTCTTCTGGAAAATCGTGACCTCCTTCAGCAAACTCGACCTCCTCTCTCTCAGCTCTTCTCTTCTCCTGAAAACATGAAAAAGTGAATGCCCTTTTGACTCCCTCAGCCTTTTTGTTTGACCTAAGTGAGTTTCTTAATCCAATGGTGGAAAAAGAATCAATCCAATGGATAAGATTGAATGTGAGTGAAAATCCCTTTTATTTATTTCTCATAAATAAAATCACTCACCCACTTAAATTTATCAAAAAGTGACTTTATTGTTATAAAGTCTCATTAAGTGACTTTTAATGTGAGGGTCACCTTTTTCCCTCTTAAAGTGACTTTAGGCAAAAATTAAAGTCACCTAGAGAACATCTGCCTAGGTACAAAAACTAACAGATGTTACTAATTAAAAGGCTTGTAAATTGCAACTAATATTACATTATGGAGATTAATACTACCCACACCCCAAAATATGAAAGCAGGGAAGTGAGGTTCCAAATGAAAATAGCAATTACAAATTATATGGGAGGTTGGAAAACAAATGTTGTTTAACTACCCATATAGGAGGTCTCAGGATCAATCCCCAAGGACTGGCTGCCTTTCTTGCACTCCTCACTCAAAGTCCCCACCATATCAGGCATTGTAATTAGTGTGGACAGGTCCACATGGGTTACCATCTAAGAAATGTGGATTAGTTCCCAGGGATTTCCCCACGAGGTTTTACTTAGACATAAAAATTAGATCAACCATTACCTAAACTTCTTACAAAATATATGAACCTCCACGTAATGTACGCAGCAAAAAAAACTAATACAGAGCTCAAGTAGGAGAAAGGGACCACAAAATTTGATTACATTATTCAATAACTTGATATCATAAACAAATAGGGAAAGACTCCCCAGAGCCAAAGTTCTTCCCTGATAAAGGCATAGAGAATATTCCATGGTTGGCAAATACCAGATCTTGCCCAAAGAATCTTTTAAATCTGAGTTTTCCCATTTTCTCTATCTTAATAGTCTTGGAAAAATTCCTAAACCTGGGCCAGGAACAAGATCTGCATCTGCAAGACATTTATATACTCTACTCCAAATAGCTACAAATGAATGCTTGTTGTAGGAATATCACCATGTTATGTATTTAAATTTTATATTATCAACTTTTAATAATTACACAAGCTTGAAGCAACTACACACCTATAATAGTGTGCTTCTAAATACCGAGCAGCTAAGATAAGATAGGATAATTTTATTAATGTCCAACAAATGACCACTGAAGTAGGTCAAAGGGACTGTTGGCTACAAAATGATGTCAATACAAAGAGGGAGCACTAAACGACTCCTATGAAAAGCAAGATGCACAAAGTAAAGTATGAATCTAATCTAATCCCGGAAAACCAACTCCAAAGATGGAGCCGATCCAAGAGAGAGATGTACAAAGAGAATGGATCTAGAATCTATGATACAAATGGTACAAGTCTGGAACCATCTCTCATAACATCTGACGCCAGATGGAGGAATCTCAACATAGAAGTCTGCCTGAGTAAAGACCTGGAACAAGAGTTGAACTGTGTAATGTGGCGTTTCCTGGAGGAGGGGGCTCCTCGTTGGATTTGAATGATATCAGCTAATTGCTGGTATGGGACCAAGGTTGGCAATGTCATTGAGGTCTCCCGGAAGTGAGGTTGTCCTGCAGGGGATCTGGGGATGGAAACAAGATCGCTATCTATCTGCTTTAGTGCCCCTGGTAGATTGGAGCATCGTTTAAAGGAAGTGATCCGCTGCGTGGAAGCTGATTCAAGATGTGGATGAGACTAGAGGGTGAGGGACCAGAGTTGAAGGATCTCCTGCAAGTATAAGGCCAGATACCTTTGGTCGGGGTACCTGAAGAAATTGGCTAGAGTCTAAAGCTCCTTAAAAAGATAGTGGAACCACCCTTGGATCTCGTAGTAAACAAGGCAACAGAAAATGAAGTGCTCCATAGCCTCAACCTCCTAAATATGGCACACTAGGTAGATCTTGTCAGATCGATCAATCTGGTGATCTATCTCCACCCTAAGTCTATGAGATCCCACACTAAACTATGCCAAGGGAATACAAAGAGCATGCACCCAATGGCAAAGTGTGTAATGGGGCCAAACAATGAGCCTATCTCTCAAATCGATGAAGTGATCAACTTAGAAGGCCATCTTCAAACGTAACTCACCCTAAGGGTTGATCCTAGTGACCTACACAAACTGCCTATAGATATCATCTTGAATGATCCTGCTCATCTCCTGCCTCTTAGGCAATATCAACAGACTCCAAAAGATCTAAGACCCCTGCATACCAGCAACAAGTGCAGCCTGAAGGACTGCCTAAGGCAATGGACTTTGATGAACAGTAGGCCAAGTACAAATATCAATCCCGTCCCTTTCTCGAGTCAACGAAACTCTAAACGCAATGTAGGAGTGAGACAAGGCCGAAAACAATCTCAAGGCAAAAATTACAACTTTGCAAGTATGATGGATTGAGGAATTGTTTGCTTGCATCTAATGATGCGACAAAGGAGGAGGATCTGCACTCTCTCTGCTCTGGCCCAATCATACTCTAGAAAAAAGGGCCCCAAAATCTCTGAACCAAAGAGAACTGTGGCTAAACAAGGGTGTTCATGAGAGAGTACTTGGTTGCTTCCCTCTTAAATACAACAGAACTTAACAAGTAAGATCTTTAAGTTGAGGAGCGGATCTCTAAACGGTTTCCTCCTAAATTACATGGAAAATAAGAAGTGTAGAAATAAACAATGAAGATCATGAAAAAGGAGGTAAAAAATTATCCGCAATACTCCAATTGGATCTTGAACTTTCTTGCTAAGTCCATTAAAAAGCCAAAAAAAGATAATGGAATAAGGCGATATCCAGTTCTCTCACAAGGACACTGGTGTGCGTTTAAGTACGGAGATGCGTTTGTTACTTGTTAAATGAAAGAAACCAATATTCCTTTTTATTTGAGAACGCATTGAAACTATTTGTTGATGGTCTTCGCTTCAAATGTATCACATACATGATAACACGTCCCCTTTAACCAACAGTTTACAATCTTCAAAATCTCTTCAAAGTTCATGGAAGAGAGATTAGAGATAATTATACGCAGAATAGTTTCAGAGGAACAGGAAACAATTCATTTGAACAGAAAATCCAAAAGACGGGATAGGATAATTAAGTTGGACATGGAAAATACATTTGACAGGGTCAATCATCCCTTTCTTCTCAAGTTCCTATAAATCTCATAAAATGGATTAAAACATATATACACTCACCATGGATAGATCTGCTAGTCAATGGAAGACCCTCGGGCTTCTTTAAAGCTTCTAGGAATTCAGAAGGCACACCTCCTATAATGTCCTCTTCTGCTTAGGCATTTGAGGACCAACCTGCTAACCTATGTGATTCCTATAGGTTCGAGCGGGTACTGACAGTCAAGGAATCAGCCGAAGACTGATGCCATATATAGAAGATCTAGGGCATCAATATTATATCACCATTGGGTCGAAGAGGGCCACTAGAGCCAAAGGCCACCTGCATGCATGACATCCGGGCATTATTTAATGATGCATGCACCCAATTAAGTTTCCATGCGCATGCATGCAAGTCAACTGCAAATTAGAAGATAAAGTGACCTAATTAGGTCAAAAGTTAGGGTTTGCGCATGCATGCAAGTCAACTGCAAATTAGAAGATAAAGTGACCTAATTAGGTCAAAAGTTAGGGTTTGCGCATGCATGCAAGTCAACTGCAAATTAGAAGATAAAGTGACATAATTAGGTCAAAAGTTAGGGTTTTCGCAGTTGAAAGTTACAAAAGAAAGATAAAGTGAATGGAGAGGTCACTTATGTGATAATTGATTTGTGGAGTCAAATTGGAGAGCTCGGCGAGCTAAGTTGGGGTTGAGCGCATGCTCAGCTAACTGGTGTATTTTGGCAGCGAAATCTATCTGCCCTAGTTCATCATCAGGTTGGATCATCCAGGTTCAGCACTAGTTCATCATTAGGTTACATCCAACAGTTATTCCGGGAAGTTGATTATTCATCCATCCAGAGGGTTTCACCGTCACACCGTGTCACCGTGATTAGAGACAAAGCAATTCGTTTTCCTACCTACAGGGTTCAAAACTTCAGCATGCTGCTTCCATCATCATCAGAGGGGTATTATAACCCTAGTGCACATCATCTGGGCTTCCGGCAGCAGCTTATTTATTATTCTAGAGCTTATACAGTTTGAGAGGAGGGCCCATTCACCTGTGGAGGACGATTTGGTGTATCTCCTTATTCCTCCGGCAAAATCCTTGCATGCTGGGACCAGTCTCTTCACCATCAGCTGATCTATATACTGGTATGTACATGCATTGATTTCTCCTATTTTATAGCATCTCAGTATTTTTCTAGGGCACATATTTGCATGCATGCAAAGTTCAGGGTTTGCTTTCCTATTTGATTAAGGAGTAAGTCTATTAGCCATCTACAGTATACACATAAACAGGAAAATATCAGTTTGGGATATTACACCTCCTCTCTCCATTTCTCTGTGTCATCATGGTAGAAATGCTGGGCAGAGCTTTTGAAGCGGAAAGAATAAATGGACCCCTTCCTGGAATTGAAGTAGCCCAAGGAGCCAAGAACATCAGTCATTTCCAGTTCACTAATGATAATCCTTGGTGGAGCCTCAACCATTATAGAAAGATGATTCAAGAATGTTTTGGGTACATAAATTTTAGCATCTAAGGTGAAACTGAACTACAGAAAGTCCAAGATCTGTTATAAACATAATAATAATATGATTAGGCTAATGAAAAGTCAAAAGACGCATACCCATTCACCACATGACCAGTCAATGCGTATAAGTATACCATCACGAGGCTCATTGTATTAATCAGCTTATCAATTCTTATGAATCAAACATTAATCAATATATTCTTATATATATTTGTAGAAATATTTCTGTCTATCCATAATAAACAGGAACTATTTTGAAAAACGATTGTACAAAAAAGGCACATGTGATTAAAAGGATGACTGTGTATAGTGAATCGTACTGGAGTTTTGATTTAATTGTAAGGAAGCTTGTGATTTGAAGGTATCTCGGATCTATAAGAAGTGTACTGACAAAAAGTGGCAGCGCATACAGGTTCCAGGGGCTGTACAAATATTGTACAGAAGAATTAAATATCTTGAATCTATATGAACAGTGTCCTGACAAAAAGTGGCAGCACATCCAGGTACCCGACAACAGTGGCAAAGGAATAGGCTGTCATATGGAATTAATTTCAAGTGTACTAACAGCAATTGGATGCAGTGTATAGACTTCTGTACAGGATTACAGGCTGCAATTGAATACACAAATCTGCATGCTATAGTACGGAAGATTGTGGCTGGATGGAACCTCAATTGAGTGTTTTTGGAATTAATTCCCACTTTGGCCAAGTCAATGTCTGGCTGTTTGTGGGATTCAAACCCACAGACTTAACCAAGTTTGCTCTGATATCAAATGTAGTAAACAGTTCCTTCTTATTACAGATAGAAAGAAATATTTCTACAAATATATAAGAATATATTGAATAACATTTGATTGATAAGAATAATAATTGATAAGATGACTGTTACAATGAGCCTCATGATGATATACTTGCATGCATTGACTGGTCACAACTCGCAAGGTGAAGGGCTATGTGCCCTTTGACCTTTCATTAACTTAATTATATTATTAGTATCAGTATTATGTTTACAACAAGATCTTTGGCATCAATGATAATAACCTCAAGTTTTCTCACATCCTAGATTTTCCATATGATTCTAAATGGGTATCGATCACATATTTGGGGATTCCAATAGCTACTGGCAGTCTGGGATCAAGGGAATATAAGATAAAGGTGTGGGTACAATAAAAACTCTAGACACTAAATTTTTTGGTGCTGAACAAAAGAGAGAGGATATCAAGTACTGTTAGTGCTGGTGGTCAAGGAGTGAGGGGACCAAGATGCGGGCACGTCGTTGGTGGCATAAAGCACTTTGAAAGTATTGTTACATTGGTAGATCATATCCTTCGAGGTGTGACCGGAGATGAGGGGTCTTGATAGTATGATATTGGGGAACACAAGAGGGAGGGAACCATAACATCCAAGGTCATGGAGTAGTCATTGATAAAAACTCAGTTACTTGGGGACTAGTGTGCTGGGTAGGAAGAGCCCAATTCTAGAGCTGGTCCGTTTGCTGGTTTGGTGGCGTACTTCATGTGCCATGGAAGTTGGAACAACTCCTCATGGGTCTTGAAGAGGTCAGTGTACATCCTTCGGGGGCAAGTTGAGAGGAAACACGAGGCCTCACTGATCTAGACTTTTTGAGACATCATGGGTGAGCTTTGTCGTTTGTTGACCTGATCACATATTTGGGGATCAGAACTTGGTAACGGTTTCGATGTAAGCACTCTCAAAATATGTATCAGAAGTTAGAACAAGGAGACTAATAATATAAAATTAATCACCCATGTGTGAGATTGCCAATGCCATCATTGCGTCTATCCGAGGTAGTATTGTCAGTGCCATCATTGCATGTATCTGGATTCTGAATCATAGCAAGTTCAATATACCAAATTGATCACCCATATAGAGTATGCCACTGGCTACTAGCTTTCTCAAAGACAAAATTTTAGTTGTGCAGATGAAGAACTCTGACAAAAATCCTTTGATGTTTGTACATGCATAGTGAGAACTTAGAAGCAGTAATGACTCAATGAGAACTTATGTGACTATAGTAACCATTGCAAAATCATTCTTCCCGTAACTATATTTATGCCAGCACATTGAGCATTTGAAAGGGTTTTAACTTTTAATTGATGGTCATCCTTTGTATATTGTTTCCATTTTGAACTGGGAAGCTCAGGGCTCAAAGATAACTCCATGCTTATTAGACACCTGAGTTGGGAAGTCCAAAGTTCAAACTGGCCACTTACAAACTTTTGCTCATCACAGTTCTTACTGCTTACTTTTCTACTCTTTACTATTCAGGTGACCCGCAGTATTCTCCTAATCACCCTCTCTAAAATAGAAAAGACAATTCCAAGGCTCAAGAAACTCAACATGAAAGGTGAACAGTAGATGAAACACCTTCATGTTTCAACAATGCTGTACATAAATCCAGGAGCATATCTTGTGCCTATCTACAGGGCTCACAGTAAAAATTATTTGCATGCTCTCGCAGCTAGCTTCTTCCAGACTTCAATGGCAATGAAATATTGAGTCATCATTATGTCTTCAGCATTCACTGTTAACCATTGCAAAAGCATTCTTACCATACTATATTTATGGCAGTACATTGAGCATTCTAAAGGATTTCAGACTTTAGTTGATGGTAATCTATTGTATAGTTTTTCCATTTTAAGCTGGGAAGCTCAGGGATCGATCATAACTCCATGTGTTGGACATGTGTTGTACTCTTTGTAAGTTCCCAGAGCAAAGGGGGTCGATTTTCAGCTTTTTCAACCCATTGTAAACTAATTCCGGTTAACAAATTAGGGTTGTGATCTAATCCAGGTTAATAGATTAAGGTTTTGGATGCTATAATATTATATTGTAAACAATGAAGATAATGCAATGAGATAGAGATTGGAGAAACCCTCAGGTAGGCTGGTTTTCCCAGTTTTGGGTCTCCAAGGTAAATCTGTGTGTGCTGTGTATGGACATTATCAAATCTTGTGCTTTACTTTCTATTTGGTATTGCTTTTCTTACACAGGTTTACCAAACTCTTCACCATGCTTATTAGTAATTAGATACCTGCATTGGGAAGTCCAAACTGGCCACTTACAAACTTTTGCTCATCATGGTTCTTATGCTTACTTTTTCACTCTTTACTGTATAGGTGATCCACAGTATTCTCCTAATCACCCTCTCTAAAAATTAAAAAGATCATTGTAATAAACATGAACAGTAGATGAAACACTTTCAACCATGCTGTACATAAATCCAGGATCATATCTTGTGCCCATCTACAGGGCTCACAGTAACACTTGTTTGCTTACTCTAGCTTCTTCCAGACTCCATTGGCAATAAAATATCGAGTCATCATTATGTTTTCAGTGTTCACTGTACAGGTAGACAGGCTGACCAGAGATTCAAAGTGGTTTAAAACTCTAAAATCCACATTATTTTATGAGCATGCACCAGCTCTTCCTAGTACAGTTCTGGCTTTCATGTAAAATGAAAAAACTCAATAAGACCTTACGTTCCTCCAGTTCAAAGAAGGATAATGACTTATTAAAATCTCTTCTTTAGATAATTTGTCATTCACTTCTACTAGGAGTGCCAAGGCCCAATACTCTAACGCCAATAGAAAGCCAAGCGCAAATACAGCAAAAAGGAACCCCATTACTCTGAAATAACTGAGCACAATGAAACCTTCAACATGCTTTAGAACCTAACAAAATATAACCATGCTATGCAATCTAACAAAGGTAATCCAACCATAGTTTCCAGATATGGCCAGTTGGGACGATATTAAACCAAAACCAAACTGGACAAGCCCTCCAAACCAATTATGTACCAGTTCGGACCCCAACCCAACCAATTCAGCTACAAAGTAGTCCAACTAGCCTGTTCGGTCCCAAACCAGCCTATTCCATACAGCCCCAACTCATGTGCTAATAACCCCTAAAAAAACACAAAAAAAGGGACTAGACTTTAGACCCTTCCTAAACCTTCGACACAATCATATCAATCAGTCAACCTCCCTTTTTAAGTTTTGGAGTTGGATTTAACTTTTCTTATTAATCATTCAAGTAAATGTTGTTTAGCTTAAGATTTTTACATTAAAATTATAGTGGGTTTCAAAATGTTTGGTGATGGAATCAAACGCATCAGACCGTAAAAGGAGAAGATAGAATTTGGGGTGCTTTTCAGCATCAGCACACTTTATAATCTTTTTCAGCATTTCGGCATATATTCAAACATGACCCTATACCCGTTCCTCCTACACCACTTGAGCTGGGAATTGTGGGGTTCTAAGATAGAAACCTAGAAGGGGAATAGGCTGCTCGATGGTGCCCCCTCGTTGAAACCAATATGCTGCTCAGTGGTGCCAACTAATTTAAAACATCGCTGTTGAAGCCATTCACCTACATGAGAAAGATAACTTCAATGCATTTCTGCTAAATGAGCTAACTTTGCATATTTGACATCTAACGGTTTGGGTTTACATTGATGTATGTGTGTTTATATTTACATATAATTTGAATATTTTATGTATTTTTTATTCAAGTAATTTTCAGTCTGTTCCAGTCTATGTCACAGGGTTCGGCGAATTTTATCTTTGAAGTTCGAAATTCGCCGAACTTTAAAAAAAAATTGAAATTCGTTTAGGTTCGGCGAATTTCAACGCCGAACCTCAATCCGAATCGAATCAAATCTGAATGAACCTAAACGGACTCGAACTCAAACGAATTTTAGGCGAATTCTAGGTGTGGTCCAAATTTCGTGTAATCGGGAAGCCAAACATAATAATCAACAGTCTGCAGTAATTTTTCGTTTTACTTGTAAATCATTTGAATTAATAAATCTAGGGTATGGTTCAAACACTTATCTGCATCTTTCCTTCCTTTATCTTATCTATGACAACAGACATTGGTAACTGAACTGTATCGAGACGGTCACCAGCAACAACTGTTTTTGCTACGAAAGAAAAACCTCCTCTATTCAAATAGTTTTCCTGCTGCATCAAGTGAAGACTTCGACGCCCAATTGTGGCAGTGTCCACATTGATATTGAGTCCTGTCTAAATCTGTTCTAGCTTCCGTTCCCTGTTTTCTGTTGGATTCATTAAAATTGTGTTTGTTTTGTTTTTATTTTAATTATTAAAAATAGGGTTGGTAAAAGCATAGCTCAAAAATAGATAGGTTATATGGTACATATATTATTAATTAATTATACATATTATTATAATTATTCTTATATTATATTACTATGTTATAAATTATATTTATTACTATGTTATAAAATAGAACATAAGATATTTATGGGAGAAAAAATTATATTAATAAAAATATATATATATTTTTAAATGTATATTGCTGAACCTCATTTCGAATCTCATAAAAAATTTCGAATTCGAACCAAATTTCAAGGTTGTCGAATTCAAATTCGAACCCGAACCATGTGACATAGGTTCCAGTCTGACTTGTACCTTTGGGAAGAAAAAAAGTTCCAGTCCAGTTCCAAATCTGATAAGATGATCCAAACATTCCTGCTGATCCTCAAAGGCAAGCACTCAACTCAACAATGCCAAAAGGGAAAATTTACACTTTCTGGCAATCAGAGTTCTTAACTTCTCGTTTGCATCAATATCTAGCAATGAATCTTAAACTATACACCCCAGCATTCAATTAAGTAACTTTTTATGAGAAAATGTGCACAATGCACCATTGTGTGGTAGACAAATATACCTAGAGGCTAGAGGCTAGCTTATGTTGTAGAAAATGCATCTTTAGAATTTAACCACCTAAATAAGATCTAACCAGTGAGTACCTTATGAAGATTGATAATGCAAAAAGGACATGTATGATGCTTTAAAAAATGTACATTTTGCCTCAAACCACACATTTGTTACTTAACTGTCTAAGATTACCAAACACCATTAGCAATTAAAAATGCAACTACAGGTAATGCATCTAAGCAAGACTTGATGTTTCCCAAAGAAGGAATGTTGAAACAGGGCAGACACATTTCTAATCACAACTTGAACCCTCAGGCAAGATTAACAGGCACAAGTTGCAGACATTTTGGAAAAACAGAATAGATGCCATATCAGTAAAGAGATAGACAGACTAGCATTAGGGGTTCTAATGGATGGGAGGCACATGTACCATTCGGTCAGAGCTGTCACGAAACTGCACAGCTTCCTTAATCTTCCCCTAGAGGTAAACCCTTAAAATAAAAACTATTTAATTTCCCCTAAAGAGATCTAAGATTACCTAAACACAGTGATATGCCACACACTCATGAAAAAAGTGATATGCCATACACTCATGAAGAAAGGTTTTACCCAAACATGCCAAAGTACCACCAGTAACCAAAACCTAGGGAACATGCATTTGTTGCAAGGCAAAGAAAGATACACTAACCTATACAACTCCAGAACAAACACAATGATTCCACAGCAGCTCCACAGTTACGTGAATCATACAACTAAATCACCTAATAACAGATACATAAGCAATTAGTAGGACAGAGTCGACAGACCTCTTCAGACAGGTTTGATAATACACCAGTTGCGTTGGGCACTTTTAAACCTGCCAGCTGATTCAAGACTCCTTGCAAAATATCCTCCATACTTTTCAAAAGCTCCAACTTCTTGAGAAAATCATTAGCTAATAGAGGAAGCAAGCAACCATGTTCTCTCCTCAACTGCTCAAGACCTGTGCATAAGTTTAGAAGTCCAGAGTTTTGAATCGATGCTTGATTTTGTTCTGCATGAGCAGCTACTGTATGCTCAAGGCGAAGTATGGCATCTTCCTTTGCAGCTTCAGCTGCATTCTTTTCTTTCTTAAGAGTTATGATTTCAGTTTCTGCCTTTGCTAATTCATCCTCAAGGATGTCCATTCTTCCATGGACCTCATCCAATTCTGCAACCAGTAATTCTGCTGCTCTTTTTGATTTCCTAACATCTTCTTCAGCTGATACTATTTTACCTTGTAAGTTTTGAAATGATTTACCAAGCCATTCAATCACCACCACAGGATCCCCAAACTGAAATTGATGAATAGTACCAATAGCATCTAATGCAGTCATCACTCTTTGCATCATTTCATTGCTCTCACACAAAGATTGCTCTACCTCCGTAGCATGCTTTCTTGAAGAGATGAGTTCTGATTCTATCACTTTAAAGTGGTCTAGAGTACTTGATAGGTCTCTAATTTTCTGTTCAGATTCGTTAAATGAATATTGATGCACCTGAAGCTCCATTCTCAGCTGTTCAAGTTCAGCTACTTTTTCATCCACAAGTAGTTTCAAGCTGTCACGTTGCTGAACTACCCCCTTGCCTTTTTTCACTGCCATGCTTAACTTCTCCCTTGTCACAGACAATTTTTGCTCAGACTGCTCAAGCTGTATTTTGAATGCATCTCTTTCTTTTTTCATAGCTTCCATCTCTTCAGAATATTTTCTGCATTCCTCAATAAGCTTGTCTTGCTCATTCTTATGTGATGCCACAGCTTCAGTGGCTTCTTCTTGCTTCCTATACACTTCCAATAATTCTTGCTCCTTTGCATCAAATGCAACCTGAAGCCTTGAAAGCGTTTGTGCACTATGTGATGGAATAACAGTGCCCATAACTTCCTCTTGATTAGTTACTTTAAGCATGCTAACTTCTTCAGATAGAACACTGAACCTGTCTATGAGCTTCCTAAGACATTCTTCCAAATGCTCAGTAGTGTAACTAGAAGGGATTTCATTATGAATTTCACCCTCAAACACTTCTCCAACCATATCAACCAATCTCCCTATCATACCTTCTGTGTCAGCATTAATAGTCTCCAAGTTAGACTCTAGCTCTAGAACTTTTGCCTCAAAATAAACAAGGTTTTTAGACAATGTTTCTTTATCATATGCATCTTTAGCTGCTTGCTCAATCAGACTTTCATATTTGCAATTAAGCTCCTCAATTTTTTTCAAAAGAAGCTCTTTCTCAAGCTTTTCTGTTGAAAGATTAGCC
>LPNX010747563.1:134962-160576 GCA_001517045.1 Pseudotsuga menziesii | reverse complement strand
TATATATATTTGTTGTAGAGTCATCTTCACGTTGCATTCATTATTGGTTAGTCATACTTTGTGTGTGAGAAAGGTCGTTTGAAATCCAAATAATATTTTGTTATAACATGGAATGTTTAACACATGTTTGATGGGTTAAATTAGCATAAATAATTAATAGGATATTATTATTATTATATTATATATTTTATTATTAATATTATTTCTGTTATTTATTTATCAATTATCAGTTATTATATATATGGAATAAGATGGAGTTCTGCGGAACGGCGTGGGCAGCAGCAAGCGAAGGCTCGTGCGAGAAGGAAGCAGGTCGTGAAGTAGCGTATGAGCGTGGGCCCCTAGTCTTTTAAATTTTTCTTCTCTGTCTACGCTTACAATGTTTAAAAACACAGTCCCGAGGTTAACAGTTTCATTACCTGACAATACCCGTTGCACGCTCAACCATCACCTCAGGGAGATTAACAAAAACGCACAATGTACTTGGAAGAGGTCGATTACGAGCTAGATGGACAGAATGAATCCATCTTCTGTACGGATCAGGAGGTGTGGAGTACGAAAGATCTATAGGAGGCGCAGAAGGAAAACTCAGCACATACTAAAATTATTTCACCTCACATCGGCATGATGAAAGAGGCTATGGGAATTCGCGAGGATGACATCACCAAAACCTCGAGCGGGCTCAAGCCAAGAAAAACCAAAGGCGTCAGGCCGAAGAAAAACTATGTGGAACTTACAGTCGAGAAGGACATTCTTTTAGAACAAATCCCATAATACTTAAAATTGGCGTTAACAAGTAGATTCTGCAGTAAGACACCAGGCAAAGACGCGCTCAAATTTGTGGATGGGGTCAAATTGGAACGAAGTTATGGGATATACACCCATGGTCCATGTCATCCCCCGAGGCTAGTTCTTGCTCAAGTTAAGACAAGAGGAGGATGGTCGTAATCTCTTAGAGTGGCAATGGCAATGGGGGCCATCATGCTTAGTTTAAAAAAACTAAGAATTGACTTCGACGCCAAAAAGGAGCCACGCCATCAGCAGCAAGTCTGGGTCATCTTACCGGGGCTACCAATGGTTTTTTGGCAAGAACAGATTTTGGAGGCAATAGGTAACAAGTTGGAGAAATTTGTTTCCCTGGAGAAGGATTGGGAAACCAAAGTAGACTGCATGTGCACCAGAATTCTGGTCGAAATGGATATGAGGGAAGGACTCTACGAATAACTGATAATATTAATGCATGGCAGCATGTGGAAGCAAAGGCTACACTATTGGAAGATTCCATTCAGGTGTTTCAGTTGCCGACAAGTTGGACATTTGCAAAAGGATTGCACTGAGTGCAAGGAGATCCCTTGGTTTAAAAAGATATGGGTAAAAAAGTCAACCATTGTGACCAGAAAAGATGCAACAGAAGGTGGTGGACAGGTAAAAGGTGGCGAGGGGAAAATGCACGACAAGTCTATGGGTGACAAAGAGAAAGGGAAGGCTTACTTGGGCGGAAAATCTCTGGTCACATTGATGGACCACACTCAAGGACAAGTCGATAGTAGCGCATCGAGAGGTTCTCAACAGGACGAAGCGTCATCCTCGAAAATTAGAGGTACTAATGCTATTATCCCACCTGTAAACCTTGTGTGTTTAATTAATAATGAAGTAAACGAGAGCTTAACTAGTAACGGAACAAAACCACTCTCAAGCTCTCCCACACCTCGAAAGACAACAATAATAGCTAAGGAAATTCAGGTGGAACAGAGAAAGGACTATAACCTACGATAAAAAAGTTTTCAGAAGAAAGAAGAGGAATGTGTCTCAATGAGAGGCCTAGCCCTCAACCCCCTAACAAAATCTCAGGGTGGTAGAAAATCATTGCTATCAAAGGCTCAGAAACAAGCGACATTGGATGTTAAACAAGGGAGACAATCAATAATAACCCGGGCTCTTATAGTAGAAAAAGCCCCAAGCAGGGGTACTTAATGATAATTATTTCTCTCAACGCAAGGGGGCTAGGGGGGCTCCAAAAAAACGCCCTAAAAAGGTTGTTAGCCATCATAAAATCATCGGTATTGCTAATCCAAGAAACTATGATTGAAGGAAAAAAGGCTGAGGAAGTATTCAGCGAATGCGTGAAGGACTAGACTATGGAAAGTATAGATGCAAACAGACATTCCGGTGGTATATTAATAGCTTGGAGTCCCGAATTAAAATTGATATCAGCAACAAGGTACAACCCAGTTCTGGGGACCCTATTGGAGGATGGACAAACGGGGACTAGGCTACACAATTTTGAATGTCTACGGGCCTTTTATGACAGAAAAGATTTATGGGAAACTGTAACACCCCGGTTTTGACCTCGTTTGCATGAAAAATGTATATGATGTATATATTGAAATTAATCGTGGTGTGGAGGTAAAGGCAAAATCCCCACCATCGATTTAATTGTTTTATGTTCCGCAATTAAAATCGTTGCCGATGGTATATCGTGTTATCCCGCACATATTAATTTTGGCATCATGTAAACATGCATTTTAATTAAAAGACCCACAACCAGCTATGTCAATGCAACCATAATGAAAATGGCATGATTTTCCTAAAGATAAGGAGGGCAAATTATTTAACCTTTAGGGCCAATAGGGAAAAGCCACATGTCAATGGGAGAACCCATCAAACAGTCAACTACCTTTCTTGTCTCATTCACCCAATCATTTAATTCTGTCGGAAATTGGTTGAAGTAGTTATTGCATGGGAATGGGAAGAGTATGGGCATGAATTTCGAATTTGGGGAAAACCCATTTTTGGCGAAAATTGTTTTTGACTTTTGGGGCAAGAAAACATCCAAAATGCATGCACATTTGCCCATACACCCACGTTCTTCATTTGCTCACGCATGGAAAGCTTGGGAGTTGTTTTGCCTTCACGTTTTTGCTCATTTTCCTCATCTTGCATGCCCATAAATCTGCTTTTGGTGTTGATCAACAAGTGGGCAAGGAATATTTTCGTTTTGGGAGTTTATGGCAGTCATTTGGTTCCTGTAATGCCATAGATGTCCTCAGAATTCGTGGGCAAAGAAGATTCACGTTTTTTTGGGTTTGTGGAGGTCATTTTTGCCCACGTGAAGCCAATGAACATTTGTTGAAATCAATTTTGTCTCCTAGGGCTGTTTTAACCACTTACCCTCTCTAATTTTGCTTCCAGGACGTTTTATCCATGCCCAGCACTGTAATGGTGGTGTAATGAATTCGTTTTTGGCCACGTCCCTAGGAAATTGAATTGTTGTTAGGATTTGCTCTTACCCTCCTTGGAAATTAATTTTGTGGCCGAACTGTTTTCCTAAACCCAGGAATGGTCTATATTGTTGTGTGTGCAATTAGTCTTTGGACTGTGTAGGAGTGGGAAGGAGTTTGCTTGACAAACCTATTGTTTTGTAGGAGCCTCATAGACAGAACTAGAGGGTTGGCTCTCTTCTCTACACCCCCTCAATAGCACTGGAAGGGAATTCATGGCCTGAGGGACTGTGCAGCAGAGAAGGGAGTGATTCCTTGTGTTGGGTGTGTGTGGATGTCTTAGGAGCCAGGCTAGTTCTGGTGTAGGCATCCTTAGCTCTTTAATGAGCTCACTAGCTTAGCAAACAATGCTTCCATCTCCTAATAATCTAATAAACCCAAACATGGCTTTGGCTTGACTGAGTTTGACATATCTTTGGCTATGTGTGAGTCTGCTTAGTTTCCTTTTCCTTGGGGAAATCATGCCCAGCTCGGGGGTGGCAGTGTTGCTGAGAGATTAAGGCCCCACACTGGCCTATGGTTGGGTGGAACATTGTAGCGACATAGTTGGTTGCGGAGAGTTTCATTCGAATATAAGTATTCTTGTGTAATCATACATGCAATTGTTTTGTTTATGTGAATTATGATGAACATGTAAAATGTGTTGAATGCTTGAACTAAACGTAAATTGGCTTCCGTTGAATGTTAATTCTTTATGCATCTGTGTATCTTGAGTTCAATGCATTTTATTTTATGTCGATGGGGCTAGTTCCCAGGTAGATAGTGTTATGGCAGTGTCCTCTTCATTGGTCGGAGGGTCGAGGACGTTAGAGTGTGGTATCAGAGCTTCGTTGCAGCATGGGCCTCAATGGGCCATGAAGAAGCAGTGATAGAGGCAGGTTACCCTCTACCCAATAGAGGAAAAATGTAAAAATCAGGGAGAATTTTCAAAATTTCAAAAAAAAATTGAAGTATGGGAAATATCAGATGACTTAGGCTGAAGTCCATCCGATATGTCGAATGACTTAGGCTGAAGTCCATCCGATACGTCGAAGAACTTAAGCTGATTCCATCTGGTAAAGAAACCAAGCGAAGAGAAATTTTGAAAAAAAAATTGTCTAAGTTTGAAATTTTTCTGAAGGTCTTGGATGGGAGGAGCCAAGGTCTCGGTTGGGAGGAGTCGAAGGTCTTGGCTAGGCAGAGCCGAGGTGTCGGCAAGGCTCAGCGAAAGGGAGCCGACAAGGCGATAGAAAAAGGAAGAGGAGAGGAAAAATTCGCAAATTTTTCTAAGTATAGGAAATCTTGGAAAAAGTTTTCCAATGGCTCTCGGGTGAAGCCCTTTGAGGCATCTCAGAAAAGAAAAGAAGGTCGATCCGAGGCGTCAGAAAAGAATAGAAGATCGAGCAGTCGATGCATCAGAAGACAAAGGAAGATCGACCCAATATGGCATCGGAAGATAGAGGAAGAGTGACCCGATACATCGGATGAATAGTTGGGAAGGGATCTGATAGGATGGAAAAATCTGAGTTTTTCCATGGGATTTTTTAGTGGAAAAAGAAGGATTCTAGTGGGATTTATAGGTGCTAAAAAGGTGAAAATGGCAACGATCTTATGCGCCAAATTGCGTGAAAATCAAAGATTTAAAAAAAAAAAAAAAAAAACAAGGGCGCTGCCCTCGACCCGCCCTGCAATGGCGAAGGGGGCAAGCTCCCTTGACCCCCGTTGTCCCCTTCAGATAGTTGTTCTTGTGAAAAGAAAAGCCCGTTTGAAATTGTTAATATGAGGTTTCCCAATCAAGGTAAGTGATTTATGATTGATATGAATGATTGACAGCTAACAGTTGTGTTGCTAACACATTTTATAGAATCATAGTCGCCTTCAAGGGTAGTATTCCAAGTAGTGCGGTTCGGTAAGGTAGGTTGTGGTTTAGCCATGAGAACCCATGTCGGATATGATGCTCGAGATCCCTACGAGCGTGCACGAGATGCCATGGGAGAAAATGTTAGAGTTGGAAATGACGAGACATAGTCCAATGGGAGAAGATTTCAAGATACTCCCCCGGATTTTGAAGCCACCATGAGGAGCCTAAGGGTGGATTTGCAAAGTTGCATAGAAGACAATGAAAGGATGCTTAAGGCTCAAGAAGATCAAAATCAGATAAATGCAGCTATACTGCAGAGTTTGACAGACATCCAGGGACAGATAAACTCAGGGCATTAGACAGCTAATCCAGAAAGAAGCAGGAGTAGCACTAGGGGAGATTCCCGTAAAAGGTCCCATGTCTCCAGTAGGGCTTCCACGGACAGGAGGAATACTCTAGAATGGCCTACAAGTGGGTCATCTGATTCTGTAGAGGCAATAAGGAAGGCCAACTATTACTATGAGCAAAACAAAGGTAAACCTGATTATCATAAGACATGGAAGGACAAAAAGAATGAGAAGTCTGACTAAAGGAATAAAGGTTTCAAACCTTCTAACTTCAGGAATCAGCAGAAGCAACCATCACAAGCTGAGAAGCAGCCAGCCAAAGCGATGGGAGAAAAGCCTAGAGATCCACAGCAGAACAGGGAACCTCTCCAATGTTGGAAATGTGGAGGACCCCGCATGCACAGAAATTGTCCACTCGAGAATGAGAGTACAAGGCTAGCTTATAACATTCAAGAAGCAGAAACAGTGGATCAAGTAGCAAGGGTCGTCCCTAGGATTTATGCAGCACAGAGGATCGCTAGGCAGATCACCAGTCAACTGTGGTTGAAGTTGCAGGTAAAATTGATGAGCAATCTATTTCTATTTTGATTGACCCTGGTTCTACTCGCAGTTACATTACCCCTAGAGTAGTGGAGATTTGTGCTTTTAAGAAAGTAAAGCATATAAAATCTTGGTTAGTTCAGCGAGCCACTGGGACTAAGAGAAAGGTTAGTGAAGTGGTAGATAAATGTCCATTGGTCATAAATGGATTGGTCACTTGTGTAGATCTAAATGTTCTACCACTTGGTTCCTATGACATTCTCATTGGAATGGATTGGTTAGAAGCTCACAGAGTAAAGCTTGACTGTTATAATAAGACTTTCGAATGCATGGGTGAAGAAGGGAACCCAGTAGTGGTAAAAGGTATTCCAAAGGTGATTTCTATGAGGCAGATTTCAGCAATGCAATTGAAGAAGTTCTGTAGGAAAGGTTGCCAGTTGTATGCATCTCATATTTTGGAGGCAACAGAGAATGAAACTCCTAGGTTGGAGGACTTTCATGTGTTGCAGGAATTCGGGGATGTGTTTCCTGATGAGATTCCAAGGCTTCCTCCAAAGAGGGACATTGATTTCATAATTGAACTTGTGCCAGGAGCAGCACCAGTGTCCAAGACACCCTACAGAATGAGTACACCATAAATGCTAGAACTGAATATGCAACTGCAAGAGTTGTTGGAGAAGAAGTATATCAGGCCAAGTGTGTCCCCTTGGGGAGCACTAGTTCTGTTTGTAAAGAAGAAAGATGGTACACTCAGGTTGTGTATTGATTATAGATAGTTGAACAAAGTCACTGTGAAGAATAAATACCCATTGCCTAGGATTGATGACCTCTTTGACCAAATGAGAGGAGCAAAGGTATTTTCCAAGATTGACTTGAGGTCTGGTTACCATCAGGTAAGAATCAAGGATGAAGACATTCATAAGATAGCCTTTAGAACAAGGTATGGACATTATGAGTTTGTAGTGGTACCATTTGGTCTCACAAATGCACCAGCTACATTTATGTGCCTTATGAACAGTGTCTTCAGCAGGTATTTGGACAAGTTTGTTCTTGTTTTCCTTGATGACATTCTTATTTATTCTAAGAATGAGGAAGATCATGAAGAGAAATTGAGATTGACACTGCAATTGCTAAGGAAGCATCAGTTATATGCAAAGCTGAGCAAGTGTGACTTCTATAGAGATAGAATGCAGTATTTGGGTCACATTATCTCAGAAGAGGGTATATCGGCGGACCCTGAAAAAATTGAAGCCATTATGAATTGGCCTACTCCAAGAAATGTGACAGATGTGAGATATTTTATGGGACTTGGAGGATACTACTAGAGATTCATTGGAGGATTCTCCAAAGTTGTGCATGCCATCACTTCTTTGCAGAAGAAGGGAATAAAGTTTGAATGGACATCGAGGTGTGAAGAAAGCTTCCAGCAGTTGAAGAACCTTCTCACCAGTGCACCAATATTGAAGGTTGCAGACCCAGAGAAAGATTTTGTGGTATGTACCGATACATGCGGACAAGGGCTTGGAGGAGTCCTTATGCAAGACAACCACGTGATATGTATAAACCAAGAAAGTTGAAGGAACATGAGAAAAACTATGCCACTCATGATCTAGAGCTTACAGCCATAGTACATGCTCTCAAGATGTGGAGGCATTACTTGATGGGTAGAAGATTTGAGCTAAGGACAAACCATTGTGGTCTAAAGTATTTGTTTGATCAACCTACTCTGAATGCTAGGCAAGCAAGATGGTTGAATTTTTTATGTGAGTTTGATTTCAAAATCAAGCACATAAAAGGAAAAGAGAATAAGGTAGTTGATGCGCTCAGCAGGAAGGTGTAGGGAATGCTTGTGGAATCTCTCAATATTTGCCAATCAGATTTGAGACAACAGATTGTTAGTCATATTGTTGAAGATGAAATGTATGTGCAAGTAAAGGACAAATTGTAGCAGCAAAGTCTCGAGAAGAGGTATGAGGGATATAAATTGGAAGAAGATGGACTTCTTATTTATAAAGGCATAATTTATATTCCAAATGTAGTAGAGTTAAGAAGATTTGTTATGGATGAAATCCATCAAGCTCCATATTCTGGTCACCCAGGATATCAAAAGACAATTGCTACAGCCAGAAAGCAGTACTTTTGGCCAGGAATGAAAAAAGACATGGCTTAATATATTTCAGTGTGCATGAAATGTCAACAGGTTAAGGTTGAGCATCACCACCCAATAGGTTTGTTGCAGCCTTTGCCAGTTCCAGAATGGAAATGGGAAGTTATTTCCATGGAATTCGTTATAGGATTGCTAATGACTTGGAGACAACATGATTCCATCATGGTTGTGGTAGACAAGTTGACAAAGGAAACACGTTTTATACTGGTTAAGTCCATGCATAAGACTGACGACATTGCAAAGATCTTCATGAAAAAGATTTTCAAATTGCACTGATTGCCTAAGGCAATAGTCTCTGACAGAGATGTCAAGTTCACTTCCAATTTTTGGAAGGGGTTGTTTGAAAATTTGGGTACAAAGTTGAACTTCAACACTGCCTACCTTCCTTAGACTAATGGTCAGACATAGAGAGTCAATCAGGTGCTTGAAGACATGCTTTGCATGTATGTGATGGACAAACCAACCAAGTGGGAAGATTACTTACACTTGGTAGAGTTTGCTTATAACAATGGATAACAGGCATCCTTGGGGATGAGTCTGTATGAAGCTTTGTATGGCAGAAGGTGTAGGACACCAGTGACTTGGGATAATCTAGTGAACAGGGTTGTGCTTGGTCCATAATTGCTCAAGGAGACGGAGCAAGAGGTTGTAAAGATCAGACAAAATCTGAAAGTAGCCCAGGACAGACAGAAAATCTATGTAGATAAGCATAGGGTGAACAGAGAGTTCAGTGTTGGGGACCATGTTTACCTCAGAGTGAGGGCAAGGAAGAGTTCCTTGAAGCTTGGAAGTTGTGCCAAGCTGTCACCAAGATATTGTGGGTCATTCGAAGTGCTTGAAAGAATAGGGCTAGTTGCATATAGACTTGCATTGCTTGCTAGCACTAGATCTCATAATGTTTTTCATGTTTATTTGCTTAAGAAATATGTACATGATCTTAACCATGTGATAAATTGAGATGTGATTCAGGTGGAACCTGAGGGAGAGTTCCAAATCGAGCCAATACGCATCCTCATCAGGAAGGTCACAATGATCCGGAACTGAGCCATAGGGCAGGTAAAGGTGCAATGGGAGCACTACGGTCCTGAAGAGGCTACGTGGGAGCTAGAGGATGCCATGCGATTAGCACATCCATTTTTGTTCAATTCTGCGGAACACTGAGGCGATACCAGTGTAGCATTTTGTTCAATTTTGTAAAGCACTGAGGATAGTGCTATTGAAGGGGGTGGGGAATGTAACACCCCAGTTTTGACCCCGTTTGCATTAAAAATGTATATGATGTATATATTGAAATTAATCGTGGTGTGGAGCTAAAGGCAAAAGCCCCACCATCTATTTAATTGTTTTATGTTTCGGCGATTAAAATCGTTGCCAATGGTATATCGTGCTATCTGACACATATTAATTTTGGCATCATGTAAACATGCATTTTAATTAAAAGACCCACAATCAGCTATGTCAATGCAACCATAATGAAAAGGGCATGATTTTCCTAAGGATAAGGAGGGGGGATTATTTAACCTTTAGGGCCAATAGGAAAAAACCATATGTCAATGGGAGAACCCATCAAACAGTCAACTACCTTTCTTGTCTCATTCATGCAATCATTTAATTCTGCCAGAAATTGGTTGAAGTAGCTATTGCATAGGGATGGGAAGAGTATGGGCATGAATTTCGAATTTGGGGAAAACCCATTTTTGGGGAAAAACATTTTTTACTTTTGGGGCATGAAAACACCCAAAATGCATGCCCATTTGCCCATACACCCATGTTCTTCATTTGCTCACGCGGGGAAAGCTTGGGAGCTGTTTTACCTTCACGTTTTTGCTCATTTTCCTCATATTGCATGCCCATAAATCCATTTTTGGTGTTGTTCAGCAAGTGGGCAAGGAATATTTTTGTTTTGGGAGTTTATGGGAGTCATTTGGTTCCTGTAATGCAATAGACATCCTCAGAATTCGTGGGCAAAGAAGATTCACATTTTTTTTGGGTCTATGGAGGTCGTTTTTGCCCACATGAAGCCAATGAACATTTGCAGAAATCGATTTTGTCTCCTAGGGCTGTTTTAACCACTTACCCTCTCTGATTTTGCTTCCAGGACGTTTTATTCATGCCCATCACTGTAACGGTGGTGTAATGAATTCATTTTTGGCCACGTTAGGGCCAAAACGTCCCTGGGAAATCAAATTGTTGTCAGGGGTTTCTCTTACCCTCCTTGGAAATTAATTTGTGACTGAACTTTTTTCCTAAACCTAGGAATGGTGTATATTGATGTGTGTGCAATTGGTCTTTGGAATGTGTAGGAGTGGGAATGAGTTTGCTTAACAAACCGAGTGTTTTGTAGGAGCCTCATAGACAGTTTTAGAGGGTTGGCTCTCTTCTCTACACCCCTTGAATAACAATGGAAGGGAATTCATGGCCTGAGGGACTGTGCAGCAGAGAAGGGAGTGATTCCTTGTGTTGGGTGTGTGTGGATGTCTTAGGATCCAAGCTAGTTCCGGTGTAGGCATACTTAGCTCTTTAATGAGCCCACTAGCTTAGCAGACAATGTTTCCATCTCCTGATAATCTGATAAACCCAAACATGGCTTTGGCTTGATTGAGTTTGACATATCTTTGGCTATGTGTGAGTCTGCTTAGTTTCCTTTTCCTTGGGGAAATCATGCCCAGCTCGGGGGTGGCAGTGTTGCTGAGAGATTAAGGAGCACACTGGCCTATGGTTGGGTGGAACATTGCAGCGACATAGCTGGTTGCGGGGAGCTTCATTCAAAGATAAGTATTCTTGTGTAATCACACATGCAATTGTTTTGTTTATGTGAATTACGATGAACATGTAAAATGTGTTGAATACTTGAACTAAACGTAAATTGGCTTCCGTTGAATGTTAATTCTTTATGCATCTGTGTATCTCGAGTTCAATACATTTTATTTTATGTTGATGGGGCTAGTTCCCAGGTAAATAGTGTTATGGTAGCATCCTCTTCGCCGGATGGAGGGTTGGGAACGTTACAGAAACAGTGGGGAATACATGAGCCCTAGACCAAATAAATGTGATTTTAGGGGGAGATTTAAATCTAACCCTAACTTCGAATGAAATATGGGGGAAAATGCGAGAAGTGATGCCTTGGGATCCTTTTTTAGTTCGTTCTTTGAACAGAAAGGTCTGATAGACATAGCTCCCTTGAAATTGGAGCCTACATGGAGGAACAAGAGAGGGGGAGATCAGGCCATCTATCATTTCATAGTAGCGAAAAAACTATTCAATGAATCGTTGATCTTACAGTCTACGGTAGAAATAGGAAGAAACTCATATCATCGACCTATAGTCTTAAAAATCAGGACTCCTAAAGACAAGCCACCATCACCCTTTAAGTTCAATCCACAATGGTTAGCAGAGGAAGATTATAGAACCTTAATTCTAAATGCTTGGAAACCTTTGCAGGAAGTTCATAATCATTCCCTCGTGCAACAATTCGCTGACAATCTAGCAAGAATGAAGAAGATCTCAAAGGATTGGGATATGAAACACAGAACAAGATAGCTGGAGGAGCGAAAAGGGGGTGGAAAAGGAAATTGAAGAACTGTATGACAAAAATTAGGATGGAGTTTTCATTGTGGAAGAAATAGGAATCCTAAAGCAACTAAAAGGGAAAAAGGACTATTTGATGCTCAAGAAAGAACATAAGTGGAGACTAAAAAGTAGGGCCCTTTGGCTGGAAGAAGGTGATCGGAACACGAAATACTTTCACAGATTTGCATCTCATCGAAGGTGTAACACCCCAGTTTTGACCCCGATGCATTAAATATACATGATACATATATTGTAAATAATCATGGTGCAGAGCTAAAGGCAAAGGCCCCACCATCGATTTGGTTATGTTATGTTTCAGATTGGAATTGTCACCGATGGTATATCAGGACATACTACACATTAACATTGTGGCATCATGTAACTATGCAATGTAATTAAGTAACCCCAACCAGTTATGTTCACTGCAACCAAATTGAAAAGGGCATGATTTCCTAAGGCTGGGGGGGGGATTGCTAAACCTAGACCCCATGGGGAAAAGACATGTGTCAAACCTTAAACCCCTGTTTTAGTTGAGGTAGTTAATGCTGGGTAGGGGTGGGTGGCAGGCTTGCCCCCACGCGCCTCCACCAGCTGGTTCAATCATGCACGGGCTAGAGTGGTTTCCTCACACACCGTTTGGGATGTTGACCGTTTGTCCACTCTCTCGAATCGTGGGCTGTTCGTTTTCCTCATGCAGAGGGAGTTAAAAGGTATTACAATCCATTGTGTAGGGGTTCATCCTTCCCTCTCTCACACCGATTGCCAGTTGGTGGTTATGTTCTTCCTTCCATTCACGCAGAGAATCGTGTTTCCCTTGGTATAATCGGACTGGGTATTGTCTCGTCCTTCCTTTGGAGATTGTGACTGTGTTTTCCTCATTGATCCCTGGCGGTAGTCTCCTCCACATCTGGATTGACTGTGTTTTCCCTTTTTATGGTGGTATCAGCTGTAGATTGTTGTAAGTACCTACATTTTTGGTTGGCTGCATTTTCCCTTGCGATTTGGGCTGCTGTAGGTTGTTGTGGAATCGTTTTGGCCACGATAGGGCCAAGAACAATTCAGGGAGTTGTTTTTCCCCTGTTCAAGCTTTAATAGTTGGTTTGCTGCATGCACGTAGTGGTTTGGTCCTCGGACTGCATTGGAGTGGTGAATGAGGGCCTGATGTGCTTGATAAACCTGGCGGTTTGGGAACCACAGAGAGAGAGATAGTGGGCTGGCTTTCTTCTCCACAACCCCTGAATAGCACTGGAAGGGAGATCAGGGTCTAAGGGACTGCATTGTAGAGAAATTACTGATTTCCTTGTGTTGGGTGTGTGTGGGTGTCCTAGAAGCCATGCTGGTTCTGGTGTAGGTGTCCTTAGCTCTTCAAGGAGCTCACCAACTTAGCATTTAGCCTTTCCCAGCTCCTGGATGGCCTGATAAACCCAACTTGATTGGCTTGGCTGATCTGTTGTTCGCCTGATAAACCCAACTGTGTTTTCTTGGTTGAACTGTGTATCCTTGTGTGTTGTTATCTTTGGCTATGTGTAAGCCTGCTAGTTCCTTATTTCTTGGGGAATCATGCCTGGCTCAGGGGTGACAGCGTTGCTGAGAGGTTAAAGAGCACGCGGGCCTATGGTTGGGTGGAACGTTGCAGCGACGTAGCTAGTTGTGGGACAGTTCTCATAAGATAAGTATTCTTGACTAATTTGTTTTGCAATCATATTATTGTTAATGAATTATGATGATAGATATGTTGAATGCTGGATTGTATATGAACGAATGTTGTTTGCTTCCGCTATGTATATGAACAATTATGCATCGTAGTATGTTTTATGTTTTAAGTATTTGTTTCAACATTATATGTATGATCATGTTCATGGGGCTAGATGCCTGTATGTTTGTTAGTTGAGTAGTGTCCTCTTCGCCGGTCGAAGGGTTGAGGACGCTACATTGTGGTATTAGAGCTTTAGTTGCAGCATGGGCCTGAATGGGCCATGGAGATGTAGTGACAGAGCTTATGTTGCAGCATTTGGGCCTAAGAGGGCCATGAAAGATCAGTTAATAGAGGCAGGTTGCTTACTTCCCAGAAGAAACCAGGAGGAAATGGGTGAATAACAGGAAAATTCAAAAAAAATTCTAAGTGCCAGAATTGTCGGCTCATTGGAAAACTTAGTGATCAGAAGTTCTTTCGATGCAGTGGATCACTTAGTTGGAAGGTCACCCGACGGATGGTAATCGGAAGAAATTTGCGGAAAGGTTTGCGTTCGTCGGCCGTCGGCCCATCGGGGGACTAAGTACGAAGGTCCTCCGACACAGCGGAACGTGTAGTTTTAAGCTCACCCGACGACGGAAGGTTTTGCGAAATTTTCGCTTACGTGTTGAAACCATCGGTGCCTCAGAAAAACTCAGTGAGAAGTTCTTCCGACACAGCGGAAGAGTTAGTCTAATGACCACCCGACGGAGGACAGCCGGCAAAAAATTTCACAATTTCTCTAAGGTTCGTCGGCCGTCGGCGGAGGATAGAGGATGTGGAAGCCACAGTTTCGGTGAAGATCACTGAAACGCCGGCTCCACTTAGTGGAAAGAACCTCCGATGTTGACTATCGATGATTGGCGAAGAATAGGAGACAGTTGAGCCGACGAAGCGGCATAAAAGAAGATTAAAGAAAAAAATTTGGAAATTTTTCTAAGTCATAAAATCGTCGGCAATCGGCGAGGATGAGTGGATCACATCGCCGATGCTTAGATGATTAAGTTGCCGATGAACTACGTCGGATAAATTTAGTTGATTGGGCGTTTGCCGTTGCGGCTGGCTAGTGGACTATCCTTCCGACGGATAGAGTCTCCGACAGCCGATGCCGCTGAGGAAAGTCGTTCCAACAACCGACGCAGTGAAAAATTTCCAAATTTTTTCTAAGGCACGAGATCATCGGCGACCAGAAAAGTTTAGTTGTTTGAATTGTCGATGACTAGAGGATGGGATCACCGACGAATAGAAGATGAAGCTGCCAAGGATTAGTGAAGTGGATCGACGATCATTAGATGAAGGAAGAGCCGATGCAAGGGAGAAATTTTCAAAAATTTTATAAGTGTCTGTCGGCCATCAGAAAATGTTAGTGGTATTGGTCGCCGATGAACATCGGAAGGAGTTAGTGGTTCGTGCGCTCGTTGTTGCCGAAGTCTAGAAGACTAATCTTTCGACGAACAGAGGCCCCGACCGCCAATGTCGTAGAAGTTTATGCTTCTGACCGCCGATCGAAAATTGTTAGTTGATCAGGCCACTGATCGGAAGGTAAATAGTTGGTGAACCACCGTTGCGGCTGCCTAGAAGACTAACCACTCGACATCGTAGCAGTTTGTGCTTCCGACCGCCGATCGAAAGATTACAGTTAATGAGACCGCCGATGGATGCCAATCGAAAAAAGTTAAGCGTTGTGGAACTGTCGTTGCAGATGTCTATGGGACTAAATGTCTAATGCCACAACGAGATGTTGCTCTGATCGCCGACAAAGTTATGAATCGCAGAAACCCTAGAAGGCTTGTTGGCCGTCGTTACAGAAGCCGAGACGACTAGCCACCCGATGCATAGAGCACCCGACCGTCGATAGTTGATCTTCTCACTGAGGCGATAAGACTTAATGGTCTCGCTAATGAAGTTCAGAGTGATAGATCACTATAGACCCGATACGACGGAGGAAACTAGACAAGCGGATTACCGATAAAACTCGGAGTATTAGACCACTACAGGCCTAATACAATAGAAGGAAATAGACAAAAAACCCGCCGATACAACGGAGAAGTTTAGACGATTTGCTCGTCGAAACGGCGGAAGGTTAGTGAGAAAAGGACCCGATGAATAGTCCTTGGCGTCGTCGATGCAGATCGGAAGTTTAGACGATTTGCTCGCCAAAACACCGGAAGGTTAGTGGGGAAGAGACCCAATGAGGAGAAGGAAATTTTGGGTTTTTCAAAGTGGAATTTTTCTCAGCAAATTCCATCTGTTTCAGCGGATTTCAGCAGATTGTCAGTGGACTATAGGGCTAAACAAGAGAGAGAGAAAATTTTGTGTTTTAGCAAAATTGTTATTTTATAAATTCCAGAAGAAGAAGGTAAGTAGTTCTAATTTACATTAATGATATGCATCTAACAGTTTGCTACTAACACATTTGCAGAATTATAGACACCTCCAAGAGCAGTATTCCAGGAAGAGCAGTGTGGTAAAGCAAGAGGTGGTTCAGTCATGAGAACCCATGACGGATATGATGCTCGAGATTCTTACGAACGTGCAGGAGATGCCATGGGAGAAAATGTCTGTAATGAAAATGATGACATAGAGTCTAATGGAAGGAGATTCCAAGAGACACCGTCAGATGTTGCAGCCACCATGAGAAGCTTGATTAAAGCCCATGAAGAGCAGCACCAGTTGAATGCTGCCATGTTGCAGAGTTTGACAGATTTGTAGAGAAAGATAGACTCTAGACGAGGTACAACAAGACCAAAAGGCAGTAAGAGCAGTACTAGGAGAAGGAGAAGGACTTCAAGTGGATCATCTGACTCTAAAGAATCTAGTGGAGATACAAGTTCATATTCTCAAAAAAGGAAAAGAAGAAGACACCATAGGGATCGCTCTCGAGATGAATTTAAGAAAGCTAAACCTCCTACATTTGATGGTGAGATAAAGACTAGACAAGAGGCTGAAGCTTGGCTTCTTGGGATAAATAAGTACATCCAAGTGCAAGATTATTTAGAAAACATGAAGACAAGAGTTGCCATATTCAATCTGAATGGAAGGGCATCTATTTGGTGGGAACACTTCAAGCAAGTAAAGAAGATCAGCGAAAGGAGACTGAAGTGGAAACAGTTCAAGAAGTATTTCAGGCATAAATACCCCTCTGACAGGTATTATGATGACAAGATTAAGGAGTTCCATGAGCTGATATTGGGACAACAGACCATGGATGAATATGCGAATAAGTTTTTGGAACTTTTGAGGTATGTCTTGTACATCAGAGATGAAAAAGTAAAGGTCCAGTAGTTTCTAAGTGGATTGCCTCAAGCTTACAAAGATAGAATTGAGTTTTATGAACCAAGAACTCTTGAAGAAGCAATAAGGAAGGCTAAGTATTGCTATGATCATAGCAAAGGTAAACCTAATTACCATAAGGCATGGAAGGACAAGAAGAACGAGAAGTTTGACCAAAGAAGGAAAGGTTTCAAACCTTCTAGATTCAGGAATCAGTAGAAGTAGCCATCCCAAGCTGCGAGTAATCCAGTTGGAGTGACAGGTGGAAAGCATAAAGAGCCACAATAGAATAAAGGTCCACTCAAATGTTCAAAATGTGAAGGACCCCACTTGCACAGATATTGTCCACTTGAGAATGAAAGTGCAAGGACAGCTTATAACATTCAGGAAGCAAAAACAATGGGTCAAGTAGCAAGGGCAGTCCCTAGAATTTATGCATCACTGGAGGACCGCCAGGCAGATCACCAGTCAACTGTGGTTGAAGTTGCAGGTAAGATTGTTGAACAATCTGTTTCTATTTTGATTGACCCTAGTTCTACTCACAGTTATATCACTCCTAGGGTAGTGGAGATTTGTGCTTTTAAGAAGGTCAAGCATAGGAAACCTTGGCTAGTTCAGCTAGCCATTGGGACTAAGAGAAAATTCAGTGAAGTGGTAGAGAAATGTCCATTGGTCATGAATGGATTGACCACTTGTGTAGATCTGAATGTTCTACCGCTTGGTTCCTATGATGTTCTTATTGGAGTGCATTGGTTAGAAGCTCACATAGTGAAGCTTGACTGTTATAACAAGACTTTTGAATGCACGGATGAAGAAGGAAACCCAGTAGTTGTGAAGGGTATTCCAAAGGTAATTTCAGTAAGACAGGTTTCAGCAATGCAGTTGAAGAAGTTATGTAGGAAAGGTTTCTAGTTGTATGCAGCTCATATTTTGGAACCAACAGGAGATGAAACCCCTAGGTTGGATTACTATCAAGTGTTACAGGAATTCAAGGATGTGTTTCCTGATGAGATTCCAGGGCTTCCTCCCAAGAGGGACATTGATTTCACAATTGAACTTGTGCCAAGAGTAGTACCAGTGTCTAAGACACCCTACAGGATGAGCACACCGGATATGCTAGAGTTGAAGATGCAACTGCAAGAGTTGTTGGAAAAGAAGTATATCCAACCGAGTGTGTCTCCTTGGCGAGCACTGGTTTCGTTTGTAAAGAAAAAAGATGGTACACTCAGGTTATGTATTGATTACAGACAGTTGAACAAGGTTACTGTGAAGAATAAATATCCTTTGCCTAGGATTGATGACCTCTTTGATCAAATGAGAGGAGCAAAGGTATTTTCCAAGATTGACTTGAGGTCTGGATACCATCAAGTGAGAATCAAGGATGAAGACATTCATAAGACAGCCTTCAGGACAAGGTATGGACATTATGAGTTTGTAGTGGTACCATTTGGTCTCACAAATGCACCAGCTACATTTATGTGCCTTGTGAATAGTGTCTTCAGCAAGTATTTGGACAAGTTTGTTCTTATTTTCCTTGATGACATTCCTGTTTATTCTAAGAATGAGGAAGAACATGAAGAGCATTTGAGGTTGATGTTGCAATTGCTCAGGGAACATCAACTGTATGCAAAGCTGAGTAAGTGTGACTTCTATAGGGATAGAATTCAGTATTTGGGTCACATTATCTCAGAAGAGGGTATATCTGTGGACCCTAAGAAGATTGAAGCCATTATGAATTGGCCTACTCCAAGAAATGTGACAGATGTAAGATCTTTTATGGGACTTGCAGGATACTACAGGAGATTCATTGAAGGATTCTCCAAAGTTGCACATGCCATAACTTCTTTGCAAAAGAAGGGGGTAAAGTTCGAATGGCCTTCGAAGTGTGAAGAAAGCTCCCAACGGTTGAAGAATCTTCTCACTAGTGCAACAGTATTGAAAGTTGCAAACCCAGAGAAAGATTTTGTGGTGTGTACCGATGCAGGCGGACAAGGGCTTGGAGGAGTCCTTATGCAGGACAACCACGTGATATGTTATGAGTCAAGAAAGCTGAAGGAGCATGAGAAGAACTATGCCATTCATGACCTAGAGCTTGCAGCCATAGTACATGCTCTCAAGATGTGGAGGCATTACTTGATGGGTAGGAGATTTGAGCTCAGAACAGACCATTGTGGTCTGAAGTATTTGTTTGATCAACCTACTTTGAATGCTAGGCAAGCGAGATGGCTGGAATTTTTATGTGAGTTTGGTTTCGAAATCAAGCACATAAAAGGAAAAGAGAATAAGGTAGCTGATGCGCTCAGTAGGAAGATACATGAAATGCATGTGGCATCTCTTAGTATTTGCCAATCAAATTTGAGGCAGCAAATTGTTGATCATACTGCTGGAGATGAATTGTATGAGCAGGTAAAAGACAAATTGCAGCAACAAAGTCTTGAGAAGAGGTGTGAGGGATACAAATTGGAAGAAGATGGACTTCTTACTTATAAAGGCAGAATTTATATTCCAGATGTAGCAGATTTGAGGAGAGTTGTTATGGATGAAATCCATCAAGCTCTGTATTCTGGTCACCCAGGATATCATAAGACAATTGCTACAGCTAGAAAGCAATACTTTTGGCCAGGAATGAAAAAGGACATGGCTGAATACATTTCAAGGTGCATGAAATGTCAACAGGTAAAGGTTGAGCATCAACATCCAGCAGGCTTGTTGCAGCCTTTACCAGTTTAGGAATGGAAATGGGAAGTTATTTCCATGGATTTTATTACAGGATTGCCGATGACTTGGAGACAACATGATTCCATCATGGTTGTAGTGGACAAGTTGACAAAAGTAGCACATTTTATACCGGTGAAGTCTACGCATAAGACTGATGACATTGCAAAGATCTTCATGAAGGAGATTTTTAAATTGCATGGATTGCCGAAGGCAATAGTTTCTGACAGAGATGTCAAGTTCACTTCCAATTTTTGGAAGGGGTTGTTTGCAGATTTGGGTACAAAGCTAAACTTCAGCACTGCCTACCATCCTCAGACAGATGGGTAGAGAAAAAGAGTTAATCATGTGCTTGAAGATATGCTTCGCATGTATGTGATGGACAAACTGACCAAGTGGGAAGATTACTCACACTTGGTAGATTTTGCTTACAACAATGGACAACATGCATCCTTGGGGATGAGTCCATATGAAGCTTCGTATGGAAGAAGGTGTAGGACATGAGTGACTTGGGATAATCCAGTGAACAAGGTTGTGCTTGGACCATAATTGCTCAAGGAAATGGAGAGAGGTTGTAAAGATCAGACAGAATCTGAAAGCAGTACATGATAGACAGAAAATCTATGCAGATAAGCATAGGATGAACATAGAGTTTAGTGTTGGGGATCATGTTTACCTCAGAGTGAAAGTAAAAAAGAGTTCCTTGAAGCTTGGAAGTTGTGCCAATCTATCACCAAGATATTGTGGGCCATTTGAAGTGCTTGAAAGAATAGGGCCAGTTGCATATAGACTTGCATTGCCTGCTAGTACTAGAGCTCATAATGTTTTTCATGTTTCTTTGCTTAAGAAATATGTACATGATCCTAACCATGTGATAAATTGAGATGTGATTCAAGTGGAACATGAGGCAGAGTTCCAAATCGAGCCAATGCGCATCCTCGATAGGAAGGTCACAATGCTCCGGAACCGAGCCATAGGGCAGGTAAAGGTGCAATGGGAGCACTACGGACTTGAAGAGGTGACGTGGGAGCTGGAGGATTCCATGTGATTGGCACGTCCATTTTTGTTCAATTCTGCAGAACACTGAGGCGATACCAGTGTGGCATTTTATTCAAATTTTGTAAAGCACTGAGGACATTGCTATTGAAGGGGGAGGGGAATGTAACATCGTGGTTTTGACCCCAATGCATTAAATATACATGATACATATATTGTAAATAATCATTGTGCAGAGCTAAAGGCAAAGGCCCCAACATCGATTTGGTTATGTTATGTTTCGGATTGGAATTGTCGTCGAGCACATATTAACATTGTGGCATCATGTAACTATGCAATTTAATTAAGTAACCCTAACCAGCTATGTTCACTGCAACCAAATTGAAAAGGGCATGATTTCCTAAGGATAAGGGGGGGGGGGATTGCTAAACCTGGACCCCATGGGGAAAGCCATGTGTCAAAACTTAAACCCCTGTTTTAGTTGAGGTAGTTAATGTTGGGTAGGGGTGGGTGGCAGGCTTGCCCTCATGTGCCTCCACCAGCTGGTTCAGTCACGCATGGGCTGGGAGTGGTTTCCTCACGCACCGTTTGGGATGCTGACCGTCTGTCCACTCTCTCAGATCATGGGATGTTCGTTTTCCTCATGCAGAGGGAGTTAAAAGGTATTACAATCCATTATGTAGGGATTCGTCCTTCCCTCTCTCACACCGATTGCTAGTCGGTGGTTATTTTCTTCCTTCCATTCACGCAGAGAATCGTTTTTCCCTTGGTATGATCAGACTGGGTATTGTCTCGTCCTTCCTTTGGAGATCATGACTATGTTTTCCTCATTGATCCCTGGCGGTAGTCTCCTCCACATCTGGATTGACTGTGTTTTCCCTTTTTATGGTGGTATCGGCTGTAGATTGCTGTAAGTACCTACATTTTTGGTCGTCTACGTTTTCCCTTGTGATTTGGGATGTTGTAGGTTGTTGTGGAATCGTTTTGGCCATGATAGGGCCAAGAATGATTCAGGGAGTTGTTTTTCCCCTGTTCAAGCTTTATTAGCTGGTTTGCTACATGCATGCAGTGGTTTGGTCCTCGGACTGCATTGGAGTGGTCAATGAGGGCCTGATGTGCTTGATAAACCTGGTGGTTTGGGAACCACATAGAGAGAGCTAGTGGGCTGGCTTTCTTCTCCACAACCCCTAAATAGCACTGGAAGGGAGATCAGGGTTTGAGGGATTGCGTTGCAGAGAAAGGACTGATTTCCTTGTGTTCGGTGTGTGTGGATGTCCTAGAAGCCATGTTGGTTCTGGTGTAGGTGTCCTTAGCTCTTCAAGGAGCTCACTAGCTTAGCATTTAGCCTTTCCCAACTCCTGGATGGCCTCATAAACCCCACTTGATTGGCTTGGATAATCTGTTGTTCGCCTGATAAACCCAACTGTGTTGGCTTGGTTGAACTGTGTATCCTTGTGTGTTGTTATCTTTTGCTATGTGTAAGCCTGCTAGTTCCTTATTCCTTGGGGAATCATGCCCGGCTCGGGGGTGGCAGCATTGCTGAGAGGTTAAAGAGCATGCGGGCCTATGGTTTGGTGGAAAGTTGCAGCGACGTTGCTGGTTGCGGGACAATTCTCATAAGATAAGTATTCTTGACTAATCTGTTTTGCAATCATATTACTGTTAATGAATTCTGATGATAGATGTGTTGAATGTTGGATTGTATATGAATGAATGTTGTTTGCTTCTGCTATGTATGTGAACAATTATGCATCGTAGTATGTTTTATGTTTTAAGTATCTGTTTCAGCATTATATGTATGATCATGTTCATGGGGCTAGATGCTCGTATGTTTGTTAGTTGAGTAGCGTCCTCTTCGCCGGTTAGAGGGTTGGGGATGCTACAGAAGGAGCATAAACACCATACATGAAATCAATTCAAGCCAAGGCAATATGGTTAGGGCCTTTCTAGAAAAAGCCCAAGTAGCGGTTGACCACTTCAGGAACATTTTCACAGAACCGAAGGGATGTCCAATAACATAAATTCTGGAGGTGTTAGGCCTCTTTCAAAGGTTAATTACAAGTGAAATGAATGAAGAACTAACCAAAGATATAACGAAAGATGAGATTCAATAGGTTCTACACTCATTCCCAAAAGGGGAAAGTCTAGAACCAAATGGTTTCACACTAGAGTTCTTCTTAGGGTCCTATGATAAAATAAAGGAGGATATTTTGGAAGTGGTTAAAGAATCACATAAGTCAAGTAAAGCGTTGGGAAGCATAAACTCAACCTTCATAACTCTGATACCAAAAAAGTAGAAAACAAAATCTTTTGATGATTTCTGGCCAATCTCATGTTGCAATATGATTGATAAGGTGATAGCAAAGGTCATTGCACTAATATTAAAACCAATTTTGAGTGAGGTGGTAACAAAGGAGCAATTTGGTTTCCTACACAATAGGCATATTCACGATTCAGTCTCACTGGCTCAAGAGGCAATCCACATTATCAAAAAGGAGAAGCAATGTGCCTTTACTCTGAAGCTATACATGTCTAAAGCATATGACAGAGTAAGTTGTACCTTTGTTAGGATTTTTTTAATTCAAATCGGCATGGCTTTAGAAATGGTGGATTGGGTCATGGGGTGCATCCAACAACCTCCTTTGTAGTATTGATCAATGGATCACCCTCAAGTTTCTTTAGACCAGTAAGGGGCATCAGACAAAGGTGTCCTCTATCACCCTTTGTTTTCCTACTAGTTGTTGAGGCATTGAGCAGATTAATACATAATGCAAAAAGGGATAGAAGGATCGAAGGAGTCAAAGTGTCTAGCACAAAATAAATTACTCATACATTGTTCGTGGATGATGTACTGTTGTTTGGTAGAGGATCCGAGGAAAACGTAAGGGTCTATGCCTCACTACTGGAGAAATATAAGAGTGCCATAGGGATGTTGATAAATATAGGGAAATCAAGCTTAACTCACAACGAATTTACATAAGATATCGCTCTACAAGCAAAAGAGATAATACCTTATCCAATAATCACAATAACATAAGGCTTCAAGTATTTAGGTTTTTTTCTAAAACCAAATAGTTATGCTTTTCAAGACTGGGTATGGTTGTATAAGAAAGTTGAAGCTCACATTACAACCTGGACTAATTGTTTTATATCTAGAGGAGGCAGACTCGTGCTCTTAAAGGATGTATTACAAAGAATCCCGGTGTATTGGTAATCCATTGCCTACATCCCCAAGGGCATGTTAACAAAAATAAGGAAAAAATGCTTTATTTTCTTTGGACAGCCAACAAACAGGTTGAAGGCATTGGAAAAATGGACATATGTATCTCTCTTGAAACATCTAGGAGGATGGGATATAAAACCCAACATTTTTTTGCAAAGCTCTGGCAGCGAAGTCTCTGTGATGGCTAGTTCAAAATCTAGGCACCTTATGGGGACGGGTCCTGAGCTCTAAATACTGTGCAGGCACCTGATTGGTAGAATGGTTCAAGAATCCCAACAAAACTTATAAAAACGGGTTAGTAGGATGGAAAGCAATGATTATGGTTTTTCCATTAATATGAAATTGGACAGCCTAGTGAATTGGCAATGGCAAGAGTTTAAAGCTGGGCGAGGACCCGTGGGCAGGGGCTGGTGAGTATTACAAGCTACCATAATATGTTCTAACACAGTTAAAGGCCCAACGAATCCATAAACTAGTGGATGCACAAGCCCAACAACCTCAACTACAAGGCAGAGTAGAGTGGAAAAGTGCACAAGAGCTGAGTTTGTAAGGGGAGGATGTAGAAGAATGGAACAAATATGTGAACAACATGGTGGCAAGCTTTGTACATCTAAATGAAGAAGAACATGATAAGTTAATGTGGACTAAGAATGCAGCAAATGGGGACTACACATCCAAGAAAGGTTACAAAGCAGCCATCTTTGAACAGTTCGAGGATAAAAAATGTGGTGGTGGGAAAAAATTTGGGTCTCAAACAACCCCCTGAAAACCATCATAACTTTCTAGCTAGTAATGAACAACAAACTCCTAACCTGGAAAAATTTGAGGAAAAGAGGATTTTGAGGACCAAGCATTTGTATCTTATGCAAATCAAGTGATGGACAAGCCTCTCACTTGTTTAGCTATTATCCTTATGGAGAGGATGTGTGGACTACTGCTTCACGGGCTCTCACGCAAGACATAACAATTATGAACTGTGAAGCAACATTGGAGCAGTGTGCTCAAAACTGGCGGCAGAACACAGGGGTATGTTGTTATGACGCATTTCCCGCTCTGTTCGTATATAGCATATGGGAAGCACGCAACAGAGCAATTTTTAAAAATCAATGGACCCCTTTTGACATTACTTCAACTATACTGGTACAGAAAACACAAGAGCATAAAACAACCCCCAAACAAGGAAAAAGTCAGGTTGTAATCGTGTTGGTTATCGACAAAAAACTGCCATGGGATTTCTTTGATGGCGCAAGTCAAGGTGACCTGCCTATAGGAGGTGTAGGAGGTGTCATTTATCTATCTGATCGCAACAAAATATCCATCAAATTTGCGCTAGGACATGAAACAAACAAAAAAGTCGAGCTTTCAGCGTTATGGACAATCTTGAAGATTGCCAACGATAAGCAGCTCTGAAGAATACACATCTACGGTGATTCAAAAACAATGATCGATTGGGTGAATGGAAAAAACACTATCAAAGCTCCACATTTACATAATATGCTAAAAGAAATCCAAATGTTGAAGCCTTCCTTTGAAGCAGTAACATCCTCTCATATATACAGGGAGCTAAATACAGACGGAGACACTTTGTCAAAACTGGCTCTAACAATCCAACCAGGAATTATCGAAGGGGAGGAATTCATCAACGCTCAAGTATAAAAAAATTTCATATGAACCTAAGAATCCAAACCAACAATTCAAGGAGATGCATTTTTGTAGAGGGCAGAAAACGCACTCCACCAAACACGACATAGGAACCGGTCTTGTTTTTTTGAGAAATTGTGGTGAAAAAACGCAGAACTAATAAGAAGACCTGTGCCAACAAAAGAAGCCAACAAAGTATAAGGATCTAGGCCGCTTCTGATGAATCGTATTCTCTTTTGTGCACAAGATGTGAGGCCATAGGCCGACTTCAGAACTGATGTAAGTCCTT
>LPNX010747563.1:0-134739 GCA_001517045.1 Pseudotsuga menziesii | reverse complement strand
TATATATATATGACATGTATGGTTGTTGAATTCATAATGAATGAATGAGAATGCAACTAGCATAGATCCATTTTAAATATGGATTTACGAAGCACTAAGAGGGATCAGTTTAAAAAATTTACACCTTAAAAATTTGATCCCTTTGGTGCTTGGTAACTTTTTACCATGGATTTTTAAATAATTATTTGGTTCTAATTATTAATTTGTTTGAACCCACATGATTTTTTAAAAATATTTTTTACTTTTTGTACATCACGTTACGTGTTACGTTATGTTATGTGGTAGCATCTCCCCCACACTAGGTTATAGAGCACCTTGCTACTCTCAGTGCAACAAAAAAATTGTGGATAGGTTTTGAGGCAAGTGTTTTTTTTTTATTACTTCCATTTTGAGGAGAGGGAGAGCAACAACCGTGATCTCATTCTTACAAAACTGTGGTGGTTGAAGGTAAATGCAAACATTCATCAATTTTTAAGGCAATAAAAGCAGTGTGGGGCTCCTCATAAGGAAAACCAAAAAATGTTTAGTAAATATTGTTGAAAAACCCTTAATCATAGATAGTATCACATGAAATGGATGATGTATACATATATGCAATACCATGTGTCACATTTAGAATTTGGGCTTTTAGTCGACTAAGCAAGTGTTTGGAGATGGATAACTGCAAAATGGAAGGTGAAAGGCTTTATAGAGTTGAAAATTTGTACATTATGCTTCTTCATCACAATTTCTTCTATCATGAATGAATACCCAAGTTAGGAATGAAAACTTATCCTTGCAATTCAGCAATGGTAGGAATTGGAAACTTGTCTTTGATGGTGATCTTGTTGAGTTATTGAGAATCTGGACACATACAACATGAAGCTTTTGTTTTTTTAATCGTCGCCACCAAAGAAGAGAAAGCACCCTGGCTTGGTTGAATGATGTCAATCTCTAGCATGTCTTTAACCATGCATTTAATATCACTCTTCAAGGCATAGGGTTGTTTAATTATTGTGCCATTGATCTACAAGCAATGAGTGGGAATTGTATTATTGTGCACTGTAATGGAATGAAAAATACACACTGAACAAGACAAATTTCACAGAAAACTGATAAGTATTGTTCAGTATAATTACAGTATAAACTTCATTAATCCCAGCAGTATACATGAATGTTACATAAAGGAGAATTCGAATCATGTGGATAGGATTCGAATCTACCAACTCAAGACTGGCTAACTGGCTAACTAGAAGTGTCTAAATTGCTATTGGAGCTCACTAGTCTAACTCCAGATGTTTAATTCAGTCTCTCAATCAGTTATAATCAGTTAAACTAGTTGAACCGACGTGGTAGGTGAGAAGTAGGTGAGAATAGGAGCCTACCCACATGCAGCCATGCAAGACTGGCACTAACTGAACTGGAGGACATTTAGCTGAATGTAACTGGAGCATAACTTAGCTTGACTAGTTACCAACTACCAACAATTGGAGGAGGTTGGTGGTGGCACTTCGAGTGGCTCAAAAATTGTAGGGATTGGTTTCAGAGACACATAAACTGATGCATGAAGGTGCAATTAGCTGTAGTTAACATCTATATGTGTTCCCCACACTCTAATGACTGGTACTGGTGGCACCAATAGCACAAGTGGACCCGATGGTACTAGTGGACCCAATATTAATTAATGACTCCTAAGTTAGAAAAATATAATCTAATAGACTAAGTATGGACAAGGGAGGATTATAAATCCTAACCAGGGTCATCTATAAGGCCATATGTTAGGAGGGAGGCTCCCTCGAGTGAGTTGAATAACATAAACATGCTCTCAAACAGGTGGAAAACCTTTAGGCATCTTAACAAATACTTGAAATGATTATCAATAAATTTTTGGAGATCAATGGGCAGAGAGTGCTTAGATAATTGCACATTTAGTGTGGAATCACCCTTCGGTGTTATTTTTTTATTAGTTGTGTCATGTTGTTAAATATTGCCACTTTAGATGGTCTCCCTTTAACACCTTTGAGTTCAATTACCTTGTCTTTAGAGAAAAAATCTCATGAAAAGTTCTTGAAAATTCATAGTTAATATTCCCAATGTTTTCAACCATTAGACACCTAAGACCACATCAACACCACTCATTGTGATTTAGATCATTGGGCTGTCTAAGGAATAATTCTCCATTATCAACATTTTATTTTCCAAGAAAAATAATCATTATATTTGGTATTTCAAGTGTGAAATCAAAATATACATCAACAAGCCTCATAGATTGTTCACAAAGACTAGTTGTGTTCACAACCCCACCCTTCAGCTACGTTTATAATCTCCCATGTCACCTAATAGTTCTAGCAAAATTGTCTTATGTCTAACCTTAAAAACTTTGAAATAGAATCCCCGAACCCCTTAACTATCTATAAAAGTCTACCTCAATGTTCATACAAGTCAAGGTAATATTTCAGGAGAGGCCACTTCACCCTAATTTCTTGAAAAACTAGAAAACCTTCCTACAATTTGATAGCAGACTTTGAGAGAGAGTCTAATTGAGCATTGAATTCTCTATAGATATGTGAGAAGGATATAAAATCAAAACTTGATTTCACCTACTTCACTTTGTGCATGATGTGGCATAGGGTCAGATTTGTAATTTAGCACTTTTCATTGCACTAATCCATTGACAACTTTGACTCCCACATCACCTTTAGTCCTTTACACCTTTGATTTATATAAAATTTGATCAAAACCCGTAGTGCGAAAAGTTTAAATATATTACTAGTATCATTCCCAACACCATATTTGAGAGTGAAATAATAATTATTCTTTATAAAAGGAATAGCCCCAATGCCACACATACATGGATTTTCTAGATCGCGCCATCAAAGACACTCAAGGATTTTGAGTAATCAATGGTTGAATCCTTTAGTACCCTAGTTGCCTTCAATTTTGGAGCCTTCCACCCTTCTTTGTGAGAAGTTTTAATTTTGTGGGACACCAGACTAGAAGCAATGTTGACCCCTTTAAAAATCATCTTATTTCTACAAAGCCATAATCCCCATAGGACATGTCAAAGCATAACTCTATAGTTCAATACAATTGGGACTAACATCCTATATTCAAATCATTCCAACGGGGTGAGAAAAATAAGGGAGAACTAGGTGTGAGGATTGCTTGAACATGCATGAGGATAGCTTGTAGCTCGAGATTAGTAGGTCGGGCAGAGATGTGCTGCTCCTGGATGTATGCAGATTGGGTCCTGTTCGATCTTGCTATGGGATAAACTGGGTTCCTGATTTCTAATCGTTGGTGGATTGATCATATTAGATCTAATCGGCTCTGATCTTGTCCTGGGCTCATGGATCCTCCGGATCCCCCTCTGGAGGAGAGAAGACGCCTCTTAGAGGTTGCCTTCTGGGCTTTGGTTGACTCCTCGCCTCCTCCAGTCTCTGAAATCCAGGCATCTAGCTTTGTGAGGCGGGCAGATGCTCCTCGCATTCAGATCATGTCGGTTGCTTTAAGAATGAATTCCTTTGCTTGAGTGAGAAGGGTCTAATAGCTCAATTCACTAGGATTTGGCCCTCTCCGAAAACCATGGAATATTGGATCTCGAAGAACTGGATGCCTTTGATCTCCGGAGGCCTGCAACATGCTTTTGGGAAAAAGGGTATTTTGTTTTTTTTATTTGAGAACAAAGATGATAGGGATCTCATCTTTAGAAGTGGGCCTTACTTCATGGGATTGATAGGCATGTATCTAAACCATTGGACTTTATCTTTTGACCTAGAAAAGGACGTTCCCTCAACAGTGCCGGTATGGGTTCGCCTTCCTCATCTTCCTCTGCACTGCTGGAATGACGAGGCCCTTCAAGCCACTGGAAACACCCTTAGTAAATACATTGACAAGGCAGAGCCAAAGGGGTCATTACTCTCATGCACAAGGATATGTGTGGAAGTTGATTTAGAGAAAGGCTTACCAGAAGAAGTGAATATGTTCATGGATGTATGGGAATATCTACATAAGGTCGATTATGAGAAGCTTCCATTCAAGTGTAGAAAGTGCCATGAATATGGGCAATTTTTCAAAAGATGCCCTAAAGAAGCGATAGAGGATCCTAGGAAAAGTTAAGAAGAGGGATGGCAACAGGTGAAAAGAGGGAAGAAGGCACTATATAACTCTCCCATAACAATGATTTCCAACCAGAAAAAACTAAGGATCATGTTACAAATGCCAAGGAAATGGACATCCGCAATTGATACATGGCTCTTCACATAGAAGAGGGAGAAATCCCTGCAGCAGATAGTACTCCGGAGGGCGAAGAAATGGAAGAAGGTGGGGATTTAGAGCCAAGCGTGCTTCCAAATGCCAGTGAAGACGGGACAGAGAAAAATATCACAGGATCTTCCTCCCCAAGTGGATCTTGGGTAGCAATGGTAAAGAAAAGTAGACCAAATCTTAGGGTAGAGTCCCCAGGCCACTCCTCTTCGCGAGGATCATAAGAAATTCTAGATCAAGCTCCACCACCATCCACAAGGGGCAGAAAAATGCATAGGAACCATAGGGAACAAGAAGCAGAAAGAGAACTTGAGCTTGAGAGGCAGATGAGTATTGAGGAAACTAAGATTCTACAAAACACCAGAAGTGCCGGAGGATCAAGAGCGAATAGCAGGTCTCGAGTAGGACCTCAAATGTCAAAGAAATAATGATAGTTGTCTCTTGGAATTGCATAGGATTGGGTAGCTCAAGCAAAGTGGAAGCTCCTAAATACACAATCAAATATGAGAAACCAGACATTCTGATGATCCAAGAGACAAAAATGGCCGAAAAAGGGATAAAGGCCCTATCTCGGCTTCACTGGCAAAATTATCAAGGGAAAGCCATAAGCTCCAAAGGAGCTTTAGGAGGAATCACCACCTTTTATAATTCATAAATATGTAATGAAATTAGTAAAGGAAACCAATCATTGCCTCCTCACGGAGTTGCATTGCAGAGACAAGCTAGAGTTGATTTTTGTTTGTAATATATACATGCCAACGCATTACAGGGATAAGCTGATCTTTTGGGAAACTCTCAATTTGCTGAGCGAGATCTTGCAAGGAAGGTATATCATTCTTGTTGGGGACTTCAATGCCATCAAATCCCAGATGGAGAAAAGGGGAGGGTCGATCGTCAGGGACTCCTTTGGAGAAAAAATGGAAGATCTGATCGCAGATCTGGATCTATGGATCCTCCTCTTAAGAATGAGAAATATACCTGGAGCAACAAAAGAATAGGTCCTAGTCATATTGCTGCAAGACTTGATATGTTTTTGTTCAACTCCTCCTTCTTGCAAAGGGACATGATCTCGACCTCTCTATCCCTTCCTTCAATAACTTTCAATCACAAACTAGTATACTTGTCCCTAACTCTCTCTGAAAAGTTGGGCCCTATCCCTTTTCATTTTAATCCTCTCTGGTTGCAGGATCCAAAAGCTATGGAAATCATTCAAGAGGATTGGAACTCTAAGATCTTTGTCTCTCATAGCTATATATGGGAGTCAAAGTTAAGAGAAACTCACCTCGCTCTAAAAAATTGGGCTAAAATTTCTTGTAAAGGGCCTACATTCCAAAATAAACAAATTCAATATGATCTTGTTTCTTTCCATAAAATAATGGAAGACAAAGAAGTGACTTTGTTCGCTCTAAATCAGGAAAAAGAGTTGAATATGAGAATGTTAAGGGCTACTAGGCATGAGGAGGAAGAATTAAGGCTGAAATCCAAACAACTATGGCTAAAAGGGGGAGATAGCAATACAAGTTATTTCCAGAAGCAATCAAAAGCCAGATTAAGCTTTAATACTATCAAAGAGTTGTATGATAGCAATGGAAATACAGTTGAAGAGAATGAGGCAATCAAGAGGCATATTGTTCAACATTTTAGAAATATCTACACATATAGAGATGAGACAGATCCAGTCTCTCAAGCTGAGCTTCTTTCGGTTATCCCTTCTAAAATTTTGGATGATGAGAATGAGGAACTTGTGAAGCCAGTTTTAGAGCATGATATAAGTGATGCAATTTGGACTCTGCAGGTGGACAAGGCGTCGGGCCCTGATGGGTTCACAATCAATTTTTACTGGGTTGCGTGGGATATCATTAAGGTAGATCTGAGAAGGATGCTCAACTGGACGAGGAAGAAAGAAAAAATTGATGGGTCAACCAACTCATCTTTCCTCTCTTTGATTCAAAAGGAAAAAAATCCTAACTCTGTGGACAGATTCAGACCAATCCCTCTTTGCAACACTTCTTATAAGATTCTCACAAAAATTCTTGCTACAAGAATGAAAAATCTCATGAAGCATATTATTTCGGAGTCTCAAGGGGGATTCATAGTTCAGAGGCAAATTCTAGACAACATCATCATTGCCCAAGAAGCCATCCATTCTAGCCTGGAAAGGAAGCAACAAGGTATGGCTATCAAGCTTGATATGGATAACGCTTTTGATAGGGTTAATTTTTTTTTTTTTTGAAATTATGCACAGGTTTGGCTTCTCGAAATAGTTTATTAGATGGATCAAAGCTTGCATTAACAGTTCATGGACTACTCCGTTAATTAGACTGACTGTATTCTTCCAAGCCTCATGGGGCCTTAGGAAAGGCTTCCCATTGTCACCACTTCTATTTTTTTTAGTAGCAGAGTCACTGAGCAAAAAACCCCAAGCATTACAGGAAAACAGAAAGCTAAGAGGCTTAAATGTTGCCAAGGGGATCAAAGCTGCAACGCATGCCCAGTTCGCAGATGATACAATTCTGGTTGGTGGGGCTTCCACGGTGATTGCAGATAGATTTAATGAAGCTTTGTCTCCTTTCTTAAAAGCTTCAGACGACAAGGTCAATCTTATAAAATCCAAGGTTTATGCCTGGAACTATCCACCTAGGACAATGACAAGGATTTTAAGAATTCTTGGCTTCGAAGGAAAGTTAAATTGGAACTCATTCAGCTATCTTGGGACGCCTATCCTCAAAGATAAAAAAAATTATGCTAAATACCAGGGTACTGTCGAGAAGATCAAGAAAAAATCTCCTCATGGGGTGTAAGGTGACTCAACCCAGCTGGTAAGCTTGTCCTCATAAAATCTATCCTCACTGCCTATCCAATTTATACCTGCTCGATCTCTTTAGCTCCAACAAAAGTTATGCAGGAAATCACCAAGGAAATTAGAAAATTCCTTTGGCAAGGGGGAAAGTCAAATGGCACAAAAAAATTTCAGCTTGTAAGCTCGGACGTGGTATGTAGCCCAAAAAATAGTGGTGGGACCCGACAAGGATGAATCTCGCTCTTGGAGCGAAATTTTTGTGGAGGATTGTCTTTGGTGAGAAGGGCTGGTGGTAGGAGATTCTTAGGAAAAAGTATATGAAGGGAGAAAGGAAAATATGTGTAGATGAGTACGCACTGACATGGAAGGGGTCTCCAATCTGGATCCTTTGCAAGAAGGTGGCCCATATCATCAAAAATCACCTGCACTAGAGCCCTGGTAATGGTAAACAAATAAGAATTTGGTAGGATCGTTTGGGGCCGGTCTCTCCAGTAAACTGTCTGGTGGCCTTCTCGGATCTCAAGCAATGGTTATATCATCTAAACATTTTTACCCTCTATGATCTATATTCCTGGAAACACAAGGAAATATGGGGTGGATGGAAATCCTTGGACATGCCTGAGCATCTAATGCTTGATTTTAATGCTCTTTGCTCTATTCTCCAAGGTTCTGTGCTTGTTCACAACCAGCTTTTGGATAACAGAGGATGGGGTAAATTGGGGATTTACACCATAAAAGAAGGATACCGAATCATTTCCAATAACGAAGACATCAGGAGAGCGGATAACTAGTGGAACAATGTCTGGTGCAATGATGGTCTTCCAAAAATTAATGTCTTCTTCTAGATATTAGCACACCGCAAAATTCTGACTGCTGAGAAATTGAAAAAAAAGAGGGATTCAAGGGCCTTCATGATGTGTAATCTGTAAAGAGGCAGAAGAGACCATTGACCATCTTTTTTTGGAATGTAAGTTTTCCACATAAGTTTGGTCTCTGACTGTACATGAGTTACATATAAACATGATTCTTCCAACAAATTGGAATGATCTATTTTCTTGCTGGAAAGACTATTATCATGGTTCTCTTCTTCAAAATATGGATCTCACAAGATCATGGGTTTCCCTTCCTAAATACCTCTGCTGAAGATTTGGGTAACCAGAAACAAAGAGTCATTTGAAGGGGAAGCATCCATCCCAAGGAAAGTAATGCTTGCTGCAAAATTGTTGTGGGTGGAAACCTTAGTTATGAGGGGGATGAAGCAGATCAATAATGACCCTTTGAATTCCAAGGAAAGAGTGTGGGAAATTGAATTTCTTCAACCTATTACCAATAGCTGGCATACGACAGCCAAAAGGCCCAATTGTTTAAATTGGCAGCTAAGGATGAGCGAAGAAGATTTTGCTAATTGGAGCCTAAACTTGGGTTGTAGCTCCCTTCTCTTTGATGGGGCCTCTAAAGGCATTTCGGGGCTGGCTGAGGCAGGTGGAGTCATTTTTTATCCCAGAGAGAACATGCAGAAGGACTATGCTCGGGGCTTGGGCAAGAAATCCAATAATGGATTTGAGTGGCTTGCTCTTATCAAAGGGTTGGAGATTGCAAATAGTTGTGGAATGGAGGAGTTAGCAGTTTATGGTGATTCGCTCATGGTCATAAGGGAAGCGAGATTGTTGTATAAGAAGATGAAGAGCACGATAATCAAAATGCACCACATCCTTATCTGTCTAGGAAGGGGGTTCAAATCTATAAATTTCTTTCATAAACTGAGAACAAACAATAAGCATGTTGATTTAATGGCTAACAGAGGAGTTTCATTAGATTATGAAGAGCTTGTTTGTAATGAATAAAGGATAGGAATAAGATGGATCCCCTGAACTGGAATTTATCACCACAAAGGATCAGTCTCAACTTTAATTTGCAGGTATACATTACACAGGTAACGAAAGGTACTCCGAGACAAAAATTCTAATGACAATGCAAGCAATTTGTTCTTCCATTCTTGCCACCACCGGTTCACAGCTGCTGGCAATATCTAAGTGCTTTAATAGCAACACTGTTGCCCATGTAAATTGGTCTCCACAACCACTAATGCGCAGAGGAAGAAATAGAATTTCCAATTCAAAATTGATTATCATCTCTTTTTCATACAAGAAGGATAATCACATTTCTAAATGGTTGGCTCGCTATCTGGTTGTTGGAAAAGTTGATATCATGTGTCAAGAAAATTTGGTGGTTGGACATGAAACCTGTAGCGTGTCTTGCTTGAGTTCAATGACAGGGCACGTAATCAGTGATAGGATTTGTAATCGGTGGTCAACCTTGAGGTCGAAGGGGCAGGGGAAGGAGAATTGGAATGTGTGTGAAGAATGGAGCTGCCCATGCGCTGATAATAGTTTATAATTCATTCTTTTAATACCCAACAGGTGGCAAAATAATGTGAAAATAGCAATGGGTATCTTGGTATCTTGCTTATCGAGCTTCAACAAGAGGTGATTTGGTACTTGGGTATGGTTTTTGGGCATCAACGGGATGTGTTTTGGAGCTTGAGGGATATGAAGGATAGGCAGATTTGGAGGAGGAGAGCAGTTACTTATTAGATTTTATAATGTCTTGTTTTTGTTTACTGCTTCTTGGTCAATTTGTAAGAAGGTATAGCTTCCATGGAGTAGGGTTCTTTCGGGATAGCTACAAATACGTGAAAGATGAGCAAGGAGTTTTGGATGCTACCCTCTTGTGGGACTAATCCATCTTCTGTGTGTTGTAACCTTGTTTTATCTTTTTTAATATAAAATTTCTCAATTGTTTCTGTTAAAAAAAAGCATTCCAAAGGGGTGATAATTTCCACAAATTGGAGTTACCCACCATCCAAAGTAATTTGTGTTAGACTGATAAGAAGATGGGACAAGTAACAAAAATATGGTTAATATATTCACTTTCTACCTTACATAGGATCCAATGATTTGGGCAATTCCAACCTCTTTTTTTACGATTGTTCCACATGAGAACTTTGTTGGATAGTTTGCGGTGGATTGATGCAGGGAGATCGTGCGTTATGCGCAAGTGATCAGTGAAGGCTGAGGCCCGCGCGAGGGTTGGACTAGCCGAACCCTGCAAGCAGCCCCTCTACTTTGCAGTCTGGATCGAAGTCCTTCCTCTCTGAGTGAGTTTTTGCTGGCCTCATGGCTTCTCTTCTGCCAGATCCTCCTCCAAAAGAACCTCATAGTAATCTAGATCTAGCTTTCCAAGCCTTCGTTGCCTCCATTCCGAATCTACCCGCGACGCATCCTCCAGTCTCTAACTTTGTGAAGAGAGTAGCAGTGCCAAAATTCCAAATCATGTCGGCAGCTTCACGAATGAAAGCTATGGATTTGAGCGAGAGAGGCCTAATTAGGCAGTTCTCAGGGATATGACCATTGTCGAAATCCATGGAGATCTGGATCTCCAAAAACTGAATGCCTCTCATAACCTGGGGTTTGCAACACTGTTTCTATGGCAAAGGATTTTACACCTTTATGTTTGAAAAAAAGAAGATAGAGATATTATTTTCCGAAGTGGCCCATATTTCATGGTCCCTCGAGGCCTATATCTCAACCGATGGACCCTATCCTTTGATCCAGAAAAGGATGTCCCTTCAGCAGTGCTGACCTGGGTGTGGCTATCTCATCTACCTCTCCATTGCTGAAATGATGAAGCCTTGCAATTGATTGGGAACTATTTAGGTAGATACATAGACAAAGCCGAACCAAAAGGCCCTCTATTCTCCTGTCCAAGGATATGCATAGAGGTAGACCTAGAGAAAGCACTGCCAGAAGGAGTTGATCTATTCATGGACGGATGAGAATTCTACTAGAAGGTAGACTATGAACAACTGCCATTCAAATGTAGGAAATGTCATGAATACAGACACTCCGTAAAGAACTGCCCTAAGTCTACTCAGGAAGAAGTTGAAAAAAATATGGAAGAAGGCTGGCATCAAGCAAAGAGAGGAAAAAAAACAAACCCTATCTCTATTAGTACCTCCGGAAAAGGACAGGAAAAAACCCAGGAGAAACCTACTAAAAGCAAAGGAACTTCATCAACAATCATTTTGATACCCTCCAAGCTAAAGAAGGGGAAATCCTCAATCTTGAAACTTAGAACAAGGAATATAGAATAGAAAGCAGCAGGACCTAGTCCCCTACAACATTCTCCCCAATTGTGGTAGAAGAGGTATCAGAGAAGGTTCCTAATAGGTCGGTCTCCCCTAGAGGAACTTGGGCAGATATGGTGGAAGAAGATGAAGAGAACACTGGGAAAATAGATGAAAAATCGCCTTCCCCTGGAGGAACATGGGAAGTATTGTTAGGCGCAACATGATCAACCCAAAACATGCATCCCCAGGCCAATCATCATCTCAAGAAACCCAGGAAACAATAGGGCAAGGGCCATCCCAAGCCTAAAGAGGTAGAAAATCTCAAAGGCAACAACACGAGCAAGAGGCAGAAATAGAATTAGAATTCAGAAGACAACTCAACATAGAAGATACCGGTCTGCTTCAGAATGTGAAATCCTCTGGAGCCGAAGACTTCAAATCCCGAGCAGGATCTCATACATTTAAGAAATAATGAATCTAGTCTCTTGGAATTGTAGAGGTCTGGGAAGATCAATCAAGGTAGAATCTTTGAAAAACATCATAAACACTGAGAAACCAGACATTTTGCTCATCTAGGAGACTAAGATACCAGAAGATGAGGTAATAAGCAGATCAACCCTCTTCTTGAAATTTAGTGTTGGGAAGGCCATAAGTTCTAGAGGCGCTTCAGGTGGAATACCAACCTTTTGCAAACCAGATAAATTCAATCTCGAATCAACAAAAGAAAACACACACTGGTTATTGGTAGAAGTGCAAAACAAAAGCAATCAGGAAATGATTTACATTTGCAATGTTTATGGGCCTACCCACTACAGAGAAAAAATGGATTTCTGGGATTCTTTACTCTCTTTAAAGGTGGATTTGCATGGGAAAGACATTATCATTGCTGGAGTTTCAATACAACAAAATCGAGCTTGGAAAAAAGAGGAGGTTCGATCATGAGAGACTCCTTTGGCGAAAATCTTGAAGATTTGATGGCAGATTTAGATCTTTTGAATCCTATGCCAAAAAATGGGAGATTCACCTAGAGCAACAAGCGAATCGGACCAGGGAACATTGCAGCAAGACTAGATCATTTTCTGGTAAGTACAACCTTCCTCCAAAAATATTTTCTTCCTACTTCACACATTATCTCTTCAGCTACCTTTGATCATAAGCCCATCTCCCTCTCCTTCACCCTTCCTACAAACCTGGGGCCTATTCCCTTTAGGTTCAACCCCCTATGGTTGAACAACGCCAAAAATTTAGATCTTATTCACACAGCATGGAACTCTTCTTTTTTCGGCTCCCCCAGCTTCATATGGGAGTCGAAGCTTAGGGTTGTTCGCTCTTCCTTGAAAAAATGGGCAGCAACCTCCTACTCAGAACCTGCCACTGTGAAAAAAAGCCGTCGATAAGATTTGAACACCCTCCACTCTAAAATGGACAAAGAAGAGATCACTCCAGAAATCTTAGCTCATGAAAAAACCCTAAATAGTGAAATTCTAAAAGCAGCCAGACATGAAGAAGAGTTTCTAAGAATTAAATCTCTCCAACTTTGGTTAAAGGGAGGAGATCAAAACACTAGCTACTTTCATAAACAAACCGAAATTAGAATGAGCTACAACTTCATCAACGAATTGAAAAACAACAATAACCAAACGATCTTCAGGAAAGACAATATCAAGAAGTTGGCTTTGCAACACTTCAATCAACTGTATTCTGACACTGGTGAGACAGATCCTTTCTCCCAGGCGGCCTGCTTTCAAGCATTCATTCCAGTATTTTTGAAGAAGAGAATAAGGAGCTGGATAAGCCTATATCTGAAAATGAGACTATAGAAGCAATCTGGACGCTCCACCCTGATAAATCCCCAGGTCCTGACGGGCTTACGATAAACTTATATCGAGCTTCTTGGGATATCATCAAAGAATACCTAAAGAAAATGCTAAACTGGACCAGGAAAAAAAGATAAAATCAGAGGAGCCACAAATTCCACCTTGTTGGCCTTGATCCCAAAAGAAAAAAAATATTCTTTCATATGAAAGGTTCCATCCCATGCCCTTATGTAATACCTCTTACAAAATTCTTACCAAAATCCTTGCTACAAGAATGAAAAAGATCATGGGAAAGATTATTTCAGAAACACAGGGAGGTTTCATTGCTTGAAGGAAGATCATGGATAACATAATCATTGTCAAAGAGGCCATCCATTCAAGCATGGAGCGCAAACAACAAGGAATGGCCATCAAGTTGGACATGGAAAATGCCTTCAACAAGGTCAATCACTACTTTTTATTTGAGATCATGATCAAAATGGGATTTTCCAAAATTATTTGCAGATGGATCAAAGATTGTGTTGGCAGCCCATGGATTACGCCGCTTGTCAATGGCAGACCAGCAGGCTTCTTTCAAGTATATCGAGGACTTCGTCAAGGATTTCCTCTATCCCCTCTCTTATACCTCATTGTAGTTGAGTCCTTGAGCAAGAAGCTACAGGCCCTACAAAACAATGGAGAAGTCAGAGGTCTAAAAATTGCTAGAGGAGTAAAAAACGCCAATCACACTCAGTATGCAGATGACATTATTCTTCTAGGAGGAGCCTCTGTCATAATCACTGAAAGATTTAAAGAAGTCATCTCCATCTTTCTCAAAGCATCAGACAGGAAAATCAATGCTGTTAAAACCAAAATCTACGGTTGGAATTGCCCCGCTAGAACCATGGCCAGAATTGCCAGGACGCTAGGATATGAAGGATGCATAAAATGGAACTCCTTCAAATATCTTGGAATATTGATTGACAAAGGGATTAAGAAAATAAAAAAATTGGAAAGATATGGTACAAAAAATCAAGAATAAAATACAATCTTTGGGAGCCATATGGCTCAACCTGGCAGGGAAACTGACGCTCATCAATGTTGTTCTGGCAACATTTCCTATCTTCACATTTCCATTTCATTAGCACCCAATTTGATTATTTAGGAGATTGGAAAATAACTTAGACGATTCCTTTGGCAAGGAGGAAAACACACCAACTCTAAGAAGCTTCATCTAATCAATTGGGACATGATATGCAGGAAAAAAAATTGTGGAGGAGCGGGTGTCAAAGAATTGGCTGCCATGAACCTTGCGTTAGGAGTAAAAATCACTTGGAAAATGATTTCTGGAAATAGAACATGGTGGAAGGACGCATTAAGGAAGAAATACCTTAATGGAAACAGAGACAGATGCTTGACTGTCATTCCAAATAATCAAAACGTGTCTCAAATCTGGAAATTATGTCAAAAATCTGCTTTCATCATCCAAGATGATCTGTGATGGTCAACTGGCAATAGTAGGAAAATCCGGATTTGGGAGGACAGCGTGGGCATTGCACAGTAGCGTGGCAGATTTGTGGAGCTCAAAGGATGGATGGACAATCAAGGCATTTCCACGATTAGTGACTTATCATGCTGGCACAACAGTGGGAGATGGGCTGGGTGGAGAACATTGGAAACGCCAGACCGTTTGAAGATGGATTACACCTTGTTGTAATCGCTTCTCCAAGGGTCACTGCCGATCTACATCAACTTAAAAGATTCCAGAAGCTAGGGAAATACAGGATAATACACAGTCAAAGTTGGATACAATGCAATTCAAAATAATAATAGAAAAGAGGGCATTTGGAAAAATGTATGGAACGTGGATGGACTTCCTAAAATTAATTTTTTTTGCTGGATCTTAGTTCACCAGAAAATCCTGACAGCAGAGAATGTAAAAAAGAGGGGAATTGAAGGACCATCTCGCTACATTCTGTGCAAAAATGTGGAAGAAACGCAAAAGCATCTCTTTCTGGATTGCTCCTTTGCTAATGAGGTTTGGTGCTCAGCTCTTAAAGAGTTTCATTTTAATATCATTCTCCCTACAAATTGGAAAGATATTTTTGCTTGCTGGAAAGACTATTACAAAGGTTCTTTATTTAAAAAACCAGATTTCACGAGAGCGTGGCTTGCACTCCCCAAATATGTCTGCTGGAAGATATGGATAGCCAGAAATAAAGGCTTATTTGAAAACTTGAATCATTCTCCGGATAGAGTCTCCTCCTCTGCCAAAGCACTATGGACTAAAGCTCTTCTATCCAATGGATTGCGGCACCTACATCTTGAGCCGTTGAACTCCTCTGAGAAAAGCTGGATTAGAGAACTTCTTTTCCCTCTCAAGTCTTCTCTGGCAGATGCCAAAAAACCCAACCCTTTAAAATGGCAGATCCGAAAGAACCAAGATGTTTTCAGCAAATGACGGACAAAGTTGGATTTTCATACTCTATTTTTTGATGGGGCCTCCAAAGGAAATATGGGATTGTCCAGTGCGAGAGGGGTAATTTTTTATCCGGGGGGGACAAGTAGAAAGATTTTGCTTGGTGCAATGGAGGAACACCAACAACTATGCAAAGTGGCTAGCTTTATTGAAAGGGTTGGACATTGCTATCACTCTAGGAATCAAAGATCTAGTAGTGCTCGGGGATTCACTACTAGTCATTAGAGAGGTAAGGAAGCTGTTAAAAAATTATAAAATCCCTTCCAGCAATATGCATCATATTTTCATCATTCTTATTAATGATTTTAATGTTGTCAACTTTCTTCATATCCTTTGATCAAACAACCAATCTGCAGATCAAATGGCAAACTCAGGAGTGCAACTTGAGTACGGTTGCATGATTAGCAATGGGAACATTTCCGAACGTTGCTGGGTCCCTTGATTCTGGAACAGTTTCTCCTTTCAGCCATTGAAAAACCCTTTTTGCTGACTTTGAAAGAATTTAGGACAGCTGCAAGCTTTACTCTCATATGTTCATTTTTTGTCTTCTCATTCTAGAGAAATTTGTAAGAATCTATAGCCATATCAGATTCGGAAAGTCTAGAGATAAGACTCACTTTGTAAGAGATGAGCAAGATATTATGGTTTTTGAAATCCAATGGATTCAATCCATAAATCCGCCACTGTAATTTTCTTCTTCTTTTTAATACAATCACCACTCCCGTTCTTGTTAAAAAAAACTTTGTTGGATAGTGAAAGCAATGAATTTCTTAAACTTTTAGTGGTCATGACTGCTTCTAAATCAACTTCCACCAACATAGCCTATTCCTAGATAATCTTCCATGACCAATGTTTCATATCCCAATTTTACAATAAGATTACCTTAGATTTATTCCAGGTCCATTTGAGCTCATCATCATGATCTTGAAGGAGAATTGCATTATGGCTTAAGAAACAAATATAGTTTGTCCATCCAATTGTTGAGTTGCCCTATAGATTCAGAGCATTAGTTGTCTTATGGATCCAAAACCAATCCCCTAGAGTCCCTTGTATAGAAACAATTGTTAACCTTGAAAACCCTTAGGCTTGAAGTTCCTCTTTTAACTCTCTTGAAAATTTGAAATTACCAGTGCAACCAACCCAAGGATATTCACCTAATCTAATCATATATCCTCTTCCTACTTTCCACGCAACCCACTTACTTATAATTGGAAAATTTCTAACCAAAAAATTCCTTTCAATAGAAGCTTCCTTGATAGATTTGTGCTTTAATATTTTCCATTCTTATAGTGATTTGTCTTTGAAATATTTTGACCTCATGACTTTTCCCCATAGACCTTCATTGAAAAAAAACCTCCACAAAGTTTTAGTAGTTAAGGGTCGATCGAAAACATAGTTGTTCTTTAATCCTCATCCCCTTGCCTTTGTTAGCCTTTTTAATTTTGACCCTTTGACAAAAGGTATACATTATGTAGGCTTCCTCCTAGTCCAAAGAAAGCTAAAGCAATTATTCCTATTATTGTTCAATATTCCTTTGGATATGAGCAATAAATAATCAAAACACTAGTATACTTTCCAAAACTTCCCCATGGTCAACTTAATACTATAGCACTTCCCCATTTGTAAACATTACTTGAAACTCTAATGCTAGATATATAAATAAACTAAGAAGTTTTACTAATCCATGGTCAATGAAATTGTGGGTGTTGCCACTTGCAATCAACACTATTACCTTTTGTTTCTTGATATAGCCCTCTAGCTTGAGATTTTATGGAGTGTCAACGTTGACGAAAGCACGACAATATATGGTGGGAATTGTCTCCTCTAGTCTTGGATCTTGAGAATGTTCCAACTCTTATTCTCCTTCCTCTTCACATTCTAAGAAGGTTCCAACTTTTATTCTCCTTCCTCTTCACAACCTAAGTAAGACAATTTATTCTAGCCACATGAATTCCCCTTATTGCACTTACTGTCACAATTGAAACACAATCCCTTTGTTATTCTTTCATTCATTAGCTAAGGTGTTAACCTTTTAGGTTGAGTGAGGCTAAGAGTTGGAACATTGCAATATCTTGTAGGTGTGTGTGGTAACCCTTATAGTAGTCATATTTTTACTTTCAACTCTCTTTGCCACACTAAAAGTCTTATCCAAGGAGGTAGTCTCAAAGAGATGGGCCTTGTGTTGAACACTCTTCTTCAAGCCATCCATAAAGAGATCCATATCATCTGGAATATTTTTCACTCTAAGGCTCAACTTTTGGAATCACTCAATGTACTTTATAACTCATCTTCTTTACTTGAGATTTTTCAATTATCTAAACAAAATGTTGCTCATATTATCTCCATAATGTGCTATTAATTATTCATTAAAAATAGACCAAGAGAAAATGGATTTCTTTTAGGGGCCACAAAGCCATTGGTACCACACAAAAATTATCAAGTACTAAATATAAAAATTCAATTGTCAACTTTTGTAGGGTCGACACTTTGTGTAAACAAAAAAATTATTTCCCTTGAAATATCCATGTCATTGAATCATTACCATAAAAATTCCTTGTATCTATATTAGGAATAAAGTCCCTTGGGTCAGTGCTAAAGTCAAAATTTTATTAATCTTAGCATGATAAATACTTGTATGAGTCCAATTTAATCTTATTATTGTCCTGATTTGTTGATAACCCACCTTTATTATCTTCATGAAAAGAAGCAATTATGCTAGAAAGATGCATTATTTTCTAGATTTCTTGTATCCTCATGGTTTATTGAATCTCTTCATTTATGCATGCCATGCTTGTCTCAAAGTCTTCTTGAAACTTTTGAAAACATGTTTTGCTTACCATTTTGAGGTGAACCTTCTTTACCATTGTAGTTTCCATGGCAATAATTCTCCCTTTCAACCTAAAAAGTGAAATTCCAAATCGTCACTATCCTCTCATGTCATGGACGAGTCTTTAACCAAAGTAACGCTTTACTTATTACCTTGATCAACTCGCGAGGACAATTCAGGTTGAATTAAGTTATTACCTTGATCAACTCGCGAGAACAATTCAGGTTGAATTAAGTTATACGGATGTGATTCCAATTCCCCAAACCTTCAATAATTATCCCTATTATTAAAAAACATTTTACCAATATTAATATCCTCTATTTAATCTTTCGAAGGGTTTTTGAATCATCTCAATTAAACCTTTATGCCAAATTTAAATTCACATATCTTTGACACCCTTATTTAGGAACTTCTCTATAAACCAACCATGTAATTGATGCATCTATAAAATTTATGCATTTATGAATTTGAATTTGCTGGTGACTCCTCCTATTCCACACTAACATATGCAATTTCATAGCTATAATAGGCTATTGTCTCCTCTTTCCAATGTCACCCATCTCACTTCAATCTTAATACATGCTCTTTTTTCATGAACCATACAACCTTCAACCTTGTTTAAGGACCAAAGGAAAGCATTGGCATGTATAAAGTCACTATGAAATTCATGTGGTTCTACTTTTAAATTTGGATCAGATATAGTTCAACCTATGTGTTGACAAGTTGAAATGACCTTGGCCAACAATAGGGGTTACCCCCAGTGAAAAGTCCTAATTAGACTAAGCACCATTTGGAATGGGGCTGCAACCATCAAGATTCTGGCCCAACAATTATTTATATTTTGGGTTCTACCAATTATGGCTCGGTCAATTATCTATGATTTTCTAAAGGATGAAATGCAACTACTCTAAAATGCAAAATGCATGTATCTGAACGTGATGATAGTTACAAGAGATAAGCACATAACCATACATGCTTTTGTCAATAGCCCATGAATTAGTTAATTGAGAATAGAGACAAGAATATCGGAAAATGGTTGTAAACATATAATAGTCCAGTATTAAACGATCATTAATAGTTTTGTACTTAGAAATTTATGTTGAAAGTACAACTTCGGGAGTCATTCCCATGATACTTATGTTGTATCAAGTCCAGAATCTATGTCGTATTAGGTTAAGATCTTCTCCATGGAACTTATGTCGTATTAAGTTCACTAACTTATGTTTTATTAAGTTAAAGAGCTTATGTTTTATTAAATTAGGACCTTGTCCTATTCGGGAGAGATGCTTGTACTGGGATCTTATGTTGTGTTAAGATCACAACCTTATGATGTATTAAGGTTGGAGACTTATGTTGTATCAAGTTCAAATTTATGTTGTATTAAGTAAGAGTCTTGTGTTGTATCAACACTGGTCTTGTATCAAGACCACATGACTTATGTTGTATTATGTCTCAAGTATATACTATGTGATATATGGCTAGTCATGGTCACTAGGTGCTACAAGTCTCCTTTAGGAATTAACTACTCCTAGAGTGATTTACTTTAGCATATGACTATATGACCCAGGGTAATACATATGATCATAGGTTCAGAACAACTCTTATGAGTATGATATAATATAGATGATTAATGAATGAAACACACATGGACCATGTAAGATTAATTAATGATAAATGAGATGAGCACGGAGATAGAGAGAAGATTCGAATTTCCCATGTATGCCTCCAAGTGAACTTGAATTAATAAGACATCACTTGAGTCTTAGTTTTTTGTTTTTTTTTGCAAGAAAAAAAAGCGTAATTTCATTCATCTTTCAAGATCAAAATTACATTCAGTATATTCACTTCCAGGTGAATTCCAGAGTCCAAAAATGGATCCAATAGATAGACTGCCCAGTCTTCTGTAATATAAATGCAAAGAAAGCAAACACATATGCTTTTTTCACAAGTAGCTAGATAGATCTTTACATTAAAGTTTTCCACAAAATATAGTATCATATCGATCAACTGAATATACACAGTCATCATAAAAACATCAATAGTGTTCTGAACCCACTGTTGATTCAAGATTTGCCAACGAGATAAAAAAAAAGACCAGTTCGGTAATTAGAAAAACAGCTATCATATATATGCTGGAAGAGCATACACCTGATAACATAATAAACAATATCATTATGCTTCTTAACACATTGATCATATCAATCAGTCGTTTATACACAGCCAGCAACCTCTGTAACGGGATCAAAAAAGACCAAATCGGTAAACAGAAAGCAGCTGTCATATATATGCTGGAAGAGCATAACATTGTTAACATAAGCTTTGCTTAAGCTATACATCATTGTTCATGTAAATATATTAACCAAAAAAGCAACCCGTGACTAAAAATCAGCCTCTGTTTTACCATCAAAAAACTGTCAACTCAAAAAATTATCAAAGAACGGCCTGTGATAAAAAGTCTGAACAATGCCTTCATTTGTTTCTTTCACCAACCAAGTGCCCATTGCCAGCCGGAGCCCTTCCTTGGAAGCTTTGTCCGCTTCCTGGTTATTTTCCCTGTATACATGGCGGCACGAAAAGGTGTCAAATTGAAGGAGGAGCTGCCGAATGGAAGATATAATGTGTGCTAATCTCAAATGCCTACACTCTTGTGTATGATTGATCCAGTTTATAACATTCAAAGAGTCCCCAAGAAAATTAAGTGCAGTGCACCCTTTCTCCAAAGCAAACATCAGCAACATTTTGAGACTCATTAATTCAGCAAAATTATTTGTGCCTCCCCCAAGCCCCAAAGACATAACAAAGAATTGAGAATCAGTTAGATAGAGAACTGCACCCCCACCACACAGATTGTTCTGGGCTGCCCCATCAAAGAAAGCCCATGGAATAGATCTATCTAGTTCCCATGTTAATGACCTTCGTTCTCTAACAGCCCTGATATGTTCCGGAAAAGAATTGAATAAGCCCACTGACAGAGTACCAGTAATAGCCGGGATGCTTGAGACATCTTTGAAAATAGCCTGATTACGAGCCATCCAAACCCCCCAAATGACCAGCAAAGGTAAAATTTTATGCTGTTTCTGGTTTGTTCTCCTTCACCATGATTCCCAAGCTTCCCCAACAGTTGCCCTTTCCCACTGACAATTAAAACCAACCAAAATGGTAATTTCCTTCCAAACATCAAGAATATAGGAACATGTAAGAAACAAGTGCAGAGTAGATTCCAGCTCCCTTTTACATAAAACACACCATCCTGGACCCTGAAAAGAGCGCTTCTGAAGAACGTCCCACGTAGGAACCTTATTATTCAAAACACACCACATGAACAGCTTAGTTTTGGCTGGGCATTTAAGCCTCCACAAAGGCCTCCACCACCAGACTTCATCCCTTTGTTCCAAACCTGCACTAAGAGCTAGATACCCAGCCTTAGGACTATATACTCCCCCCGGATCAGCCTCCCACACCAATGAATCATTTTTATCAGAAAGAATAATATTAGCCCGCACCAGTTCCCGAAGGTATTGTTCCTATAATGACAGTCTCCCGAACCCCCAAACCAAAGGAGTCAGCCCTTCTCCACAATTGATTCCACGGTTCATTGAGCCTTGGAACAGCTAAATGATTTAGCGTGACTACCCCTTGAAGGCCTAACAACTCAATAACATCAGGAGGAAGAAGATGTTGTTGAAAACTGCCCATCCATGGGTCCCTGCCGATCAAAACACTTTCCCCATTGCCCACATCCCAAGCCAAATTGTTTTCGATCAGATCAAAAGAGTTCACTATTGCTTTCCAAATCACCGAACCTCCTGCATGAGACTTCCTGAGGTTTCTAATCCACTCCAGAAGACTCTCTCCATATAGATACTTCTGTTTTATCACCCGGGACCACAGGCTGCTAGATTTCAACAATCGCCACCCTCCCTTTGCAACCAAAGCTTTTGAAAACAGAAAAATGTCCTTAAGACCCCATCCTCCAAATCCTTTTGGAACAACAATCCTTTTCCAGTTCACCCAAGGAGTAGTCTGATCTTATTTATGTCCACTCCAAAGGAATCTAAAACAGATCCTCCTAATCCTTTCAAGGATCCCTTTCGGTATCCAAGATAAAGACATCCAATACACCGGAATTGCCTCCAAAACAGCTTTGACTAAAACTAATCTGCCAGCTCTAGAGAGCCACTTGTGACTCCATACCATTAGGCGTTTCTCAATCTTCCTAATCAACCAAAACCAGTCCTGTTTCTGATACTTGTTAGCTTTTAATGAGAATCCAAGATATTTTAGTCCATCCTCCAAACCTGCTGTAGTATATGGAAAAAACTTCAAGAGTTTGGCCTCCTCTTCCGGTCTTAACATATGAGTAGTCAAGGAAGATTTTCCAGCATTTATCTCCATACCTGTGGCCTTTGAGAAAAGTTCCAAGATCTCCATAAGAACCTTAGATTCTCCTCTGGTACCAGAGCAGAAAATCAGTACATCATCCACAAAGAGTAGATGTGTAATATTTAAATTCGGAGCTATCTGAATCCCAATGAATCGACCTTCCGCTCGTGCTACTCTTAAATCCCAGCTTAAACCTTCAGCAACCAAAAGAAAGAGGAGCGGAGACAAAGGGCATCCTTGTCTCAGCCCTCTCTCGACATGAAAAAAGGAGGAGGCCGCTCCATTAATCAAAACAGAGAAAGAAACAGTAGTTATACAAGACATAATCCATCTTATAAAATTGATGCCAAAACCTAAATGGGTTAGAAGCAACCGCAAATATAGCCAACTGACTCTGTCATAAGCCTTAGAAAGATCAATTTTAAGAATAGCCCCTTTCAGCCTTCTAGCTTTAAGACTGTGAAGTCCTTCCTAAGCCACCCCGATTGCCTCATGGATCTGACGACCTTCCAGAAAACCGAACTGTTCTGCAGAAATGTGTTCAGAAAGAATAGCCTTCAGTCTTAAGGCTATGACTTTTGAGATAATCTTATACACACAATTGCACAAAGAGATAGGCCTGAAGTCAGATAGGGTTCTGGCATTGTCAGTCTTTGGGATGAGAGCTATGAAAGTAGAATTGAAACTAGCCGGAATCCATCCAGATGACCTAGAGTCTTCGATCACCTGCAACAAATCCATCCCCAAAATATCGAAGAGAGCCAGAAAAAAATCAATAGTCCATCCATTTGGCCCTGGACTTTTATCTTTCTGAAAACTTCCCATAACCACCTTAAGTTCTTCTTCCGAAACTTCCTGCATAAGGTCCCTATTGCCCTCTTCATCCACGAAATGAGGGAACATCTGTGCCAATTTAATAACCTCTTCAATTGAGGCCTGAGGTGGAGCTTTGAACAAATGTTGAAAATGATTCACCCCACATCTGGCCTTTTCTTCAAAAGAGACGAATGAAGAACCCTCCTCGTCCTGCAGACTCCAAATAATATTTGCCACCTTCCTACCTCTGGCATAGGCATGAAAAAAATTTGTGTTATCATCTCCACTCTCCAACCAAGTCGCACGACTTTTAAGTCTCCATGCTTCCTCTTTTTCCAACAAAAGAGTATTGTGCCTGCCCTCCAACCTTGACAATGCCTCTTTAGACTCTTGTGTTAAAAACCCACCTCCATCTCCTTCATAGATCAAAAGAAGAGCTGCTTCAATAGACTTCAGCTTGGCCTCATCTCTTTTTCTCTTCGCTACTGCCCACTCCTTGATAAACACCTTAAGGCGTTTAATATTGACTGCAAACTGCAATGCAGCCGATCTGTCATTTTCCCTCTCAATACGGTTCCAATGAGAAAGAAAAAGATTTTTGAATGACTCTTCCTATAGCCAACATTTATTGAATTTTAAAGGGCTCGGAGGATTGTTGGGCCCCTTTTTGATTTCAAAGAAGATAGGGAAGTGGTCGGAATGACCCCCACTGCCCACCCATTGTCTTGCCAAGTAAAAACTGTCCACCAACTGCTCTGCTACCAAAAATCGATCAATTCTTTTAGCCACCCTAGCATCCCCACAACGATTATTTCTCCAAGTCGGTTTTAATTTTACAGGTTCAATATCCAACAATCCCTTCTCCATCAATTTCTGCACAAAAAAACCTGCCAAGGAATCCACCTGAGCATGAGGACCCCAAACCTCATTATGTCCCAGGGAGAAATTTAAATCACCGCCCATCACAATCGAATCACCATTAACCAACGGATTTTGAAGCAGTGAATCCCCAAAAGAAGCTTTGTTAAGATAAGGACCATAGATATTAAGTACTGAAAGAGAAATCCCCAATTCTTCAGAAAAAGCTTCAACACCCAACACTGCCTCTAATCCCCAAGAGTTAATTATCTTCACACTACAATTTCGCCAACCCACCGCCAGTCCCCCAGATCGGCCTTTTGCATCCAAAGTCACAAATGACCACCCAGGTAACCAGCTTTCCAGCTTCCCCTGAATCACCTCTCCTGCTCCTAAAGTCTCTTGTAGCATAATCACATCAGGATGTTCAAGAGTAAGCACCCTGATGAGGGCTGATTTCTTTCCAGGCCCAGCCAGCCCCCGACAGTTGAAAGACATGAGCTTCATAAATGACCTTTCTTCTTGGCCATCTCTGCTCTAAGGGCCTTTTCAATCGAAATTTGTGAACCTCCCAACAGATCCTCCTTGGCTCTGGACTGGGCCTTGAAAAGATTTGTCTTCCTACCTCTACCTTTTCTCACCGTCGAGGAACTCTTACCCAACCCCAGAGCAGGTTTGTGGCAGGATCTTAAAAAATAACCCGACTCCATAGAGTCTGGAGGAGAAGGACAAGACTCCTCAGAACAATTCTCAGGTGCAGGGTTTACAACAACAGAAGGGGGAGCTTCCAATGATATAGGTTGGACAGGGTCAAATTCAGAAAGAGTAGCAACAGGTTGGACAGGATCAAAATCATAAATGGTAGCAACGGGTTGAGAACCCAAACCCAAAAAGACCTCATCTGTGACAATGGGCAAAGGAAGGCCATGCTGCACCGAAAGAGAAAGCTTCCTCAAACCATCAATCCAATCAAACCCAAGAAAGGAAACATTATTCAAGAACAGATTAACATTAGATAACAGAGGTAAGTTAGGGTTACCCGGACCAGAGGGATCCCCAATAGCCTTGTCTTCTACCAGAATTTGAGTCTGCGCTGGCTGATCAAGAGTCCCTTCAACCACCCCGTGAACCGAAAAAATCAAGTCTTCAGAAGGCAGTTCACTGTCCAAATCCTCCGCCGAGGACTGAGAAGGGCCGAAATCCACATGTGGCAGCTCAGAGGGTTTATCACGAGCAACCCAATCACCTTTCCGTCGACTACCAATGTGAGAACGCACCTGCAATTTGCATGACGCCGCCGGGTGCCCATAGACATGGCACCGTCTACATCGAAATGGGACATTCTCGTAATCCAATACCTGAGTAATGAGATCCGGTCCCCATTCCAAGATAATAGATTCTGCCAAACCCTCCCTGATATTTAAGTTCACCAGAATTCGAGCCACCTTTTTCTCCTTCGTTTCGAGAAAGGAAAGATCGGCCTCCAGAAAGGTTCCAAGAATATCACCAATCCCCCGAAAATGATACATATCCCAGAAATGGAGAGGAAGCGCTGGTAATCTCACCCATATAGGGATTACGTCCACCCTCTCTTTGCTAGCATCAAAAAGGGGGTTCCATGGCTTCAAAAGGACAGGTGAATGATCAATATGCCAACATTTGGTTTGAATCCATCCACAATCCTCCTCCTTCTTCAGATTAATGGCAAACCAGCCTCTATTCAACATCTCTATCTCCGGATTATAACCAAAATGTTTGCCCCATGAAGCTACAGCCCAATCCTGAATAGTCTTTTTAGCAAAATTGCGCCCCATAACCCGCCCGACCAGAGAACACTTCGCCATCTTCAGAACGTTGTCCCAAGCTAAATCTTCGCCAACCGCATAATTCCGAACCAGCTTCTTCTTGATCCAGTTCTTACCTCGACCCTTAGAAATACCATGAACCCCAGCCCGTTTCCCTGTCGGCTCACCCGAGTCCCCTTGACCACCATCCGAGAGAACCCTTCTGGGATAGCCACACCCACGATGCTCCGCAGCAGCCAACGACACCCTCCAATCCTCCTTCGAGTAGTCACCACATGAACCCTGACCCTGCAGATCCTGACCAAAAACCCCACCTACAGACGCCTGAACACGACCATCATCAGCCACAAATCCTCTCTGAAAAGTAGACGGCGAGAACCCTAAGTTATGGGACAATGAAACCCCCTCATCCGAACAGCTTGGGGGCCCCAATAAACCATCAGACCATTGGAAATAGGGATCCACCAGAGAAATAGCCGGAACATGATCCACCGGCGAAGAAACAAGGAAAGCAGAAGGGGATGAAAAGTCTTCCAGCCCCAGCGGCGTAAAATTAACTGGAACCTGTACATCCAGACCCAGCCTAGGGATTTCCACCATATTCTCCAACGACCCTCCACCTGGCACTGCCCAGATGTCAGTGCTCTCCAGCCTGTCACTGGAATAATCAACTACCTCCAGATCCTCCATTACTGATAGAGAACCGTGGCAGCCAATAAACCCCACAAAATTCTACAAACCCCTAGTTAACCCTACCACCAAGACAAAAGGCAAATAAAACCGCGGCCCAGTCCAAAATCAAACCTAAACAGCTCAATAAACACCTAATCAGAGCGAAAAGCCAAATACGCCGACATCCATGAAAAGAACTACATCCACTTGGCAGCAATCTGTCTACCTGCTCACAACCATACAATCTCTGCCATTGATCTCGAGGAATACCAAGGAGTACGTTTAATCAAGAATAACCAGTCTCCCATCAAAATTCCAAACTAGGAATTGTTGTTACCAATACTTGAGTCTTAGTTGTGATAAACAAGTTTCAGTTAATTAAGGAATCAATTCCTTAATTTATGCAAAGTGGTTGTTGAAGATGACACTGATAGAGAAGCACTTGTTACATTCAGTTTTCTTCTGTTACATTTAGTTATGTTTAGTTACATTTAGTTATGTTCAATTCAATCAGTTAACATCCCAGTTAGAGGCAGTTAATACTAGTGAATTAATGAAGGGCCCATATCTTGAGTGTGTGACATAATTATGAGGTGACAACTTTGCACCAAGTCAAGAAAGGCACATTACGTTATGTGTGAGGTGTGCACAAAGTTGACAGGGTCCTCTAGTCATGCAACCATTCACTACATTCATTGTATGACTGATTTCTAGCTTGTTATTAGAGTGTTATGCACTTGGCAAGACTAGTACAATGTTCTGTATGATCTCTACTCTCTTGTGTTCTATGATCAAGCAATTTGCTATTGTGTTGTAATCATTCTCTCTCGATTATCTATCATTCTCTAAGATTGTTTGCTGTGTTTTTTATCCTATAGATCAGTAGAGGGTTTTCCCCGAGTACATCATATGTCTTGTGGATTGAATGCTTGTATATGAATTGTAATTGTGGATTGACGGTTTAAATTTCAAGAATCTTTCTTTATTGCTCAAACACTATCAATTTAGACAAATTTTTTTGAGGAAAACATAAATATGAACGTAACAGCTGTACGTAAGAGTAGTCCAGAGTTTCATGGATGGGGTGATTGATTAGACAAACTGTTTTGAGGAAAACATAAATATGAACGTAACAGCTGTACGTAAGAGTAGTCCAGAGTTTCATGGATGGGGTGATTGATGGCACGGACAGATGTATTAATGGTGATGAGATGGAAAGGGAGAAAACGATGGCAGTGGAGGGTTCAGGATGCTCATCTAGCCCTTATCCTGACCACTCGCACGACCGAGTCATATGCTATGCTCATGTGCAACTATGAAGGAGGGAGAAGGTGCAGTTATGACGCCTCCCACGCATGACCATCGGTTACTTAACAAGCCAGGCCTATTGAGGTACACGAACATGGTAGAATGACTGTCATTTCTGAGTTCGCATCATAAGATATTCTCCAGTGCATTCTTTTTTTTTAGAGGAAATCTCCACGGAAAACCCAGCAATACTTCCCCACATTAGTGGATGGTAGAGGTGGTAAACCGCCGGCCATCCTCACAGATGACCTAACCCCGAAGGACTCAAGGCTCGAACCCGTTGACCTCTCCCCGTACCGAGAGAATGTGCGCACGTCTTACCAATTGAGCTAACCCTTGGGGCTTCTCTCCAGTGCATTCGCAAGGGAGGTGGTTGCACTATGGTTCGTGAGAGCCATCATGCTCCTAGTCAACCAGAACGCTCTGGTCGTATGCAGCCCCGATAGGTGAACCACTCAGCCTGACTTGTCACATTGTTATGACGATAGACTCCTTGTTCAATATCAGGAATGATCTCAGGTCCCGTGCGCAGGCAATTAAACACAGGGTGGAGGTGATGCTCGAATGGTGTGTACATGTGGCCGATATTTATGGACTCCCTTCTCGCTTCTAGTGATGGTGGTGGTTCCTGAGGTGGCCAATCCATCCTCCACTTGAGTTGGCTGAGACCGTGGGCGCAAGCTCAAGCAATGTCGGAACATGGTGCTAAGGATTAGACTCAGGATACAACGAGAATTAATGCAACAAGTTTGTTGCAAGAGAGAGAATTCAAACAAGAAATGGATGTGAATCCTAGCATGTCTCCCCTGCAAGTGGGGCGATGAGGAGCCTCCCCAAAAAATGTCAAATTGAGACAGATCCCTCGGCACATCAACGGTAATGGTGCTCTGCATTTTCTCAGTTTCGACCTGGTATCTCTCCCATGGTGATTTCCTGTTATTTGGTTTATAGTTGTTTGAATGTGTAATTTGGAAAACTCTACTTTTCCAGTTCTTGTAATAGGCCCAATATCAACATGTAGGAATTTTCCTTCAAATGGTTGTACGCAAAAGCATTTTGGCTCAATACCTAAGCCTCTACTATGTTTGGAGAGCTTAGTGCCGGCTGTAAGCATATGTATGCATACTTTGATAATATAAGGTAGAATCTAACTTAAAAAAAAAGAGTACTCCAGAATAGTCCATAACAGATACACACAAGGATTAAATCTTTTTAGAAAATTATTTGGTCAAAAGTTGGCTTCTCTTGGTTGGCCAAGAACCGTCTTCTTTTCCAAGTGGTAGCTCTTAATGTTAATGTCATTATTTTGAATATTTGCTCTCACAATGTACTTGGGCTGTGTTGGCTCTTGACTGCAAGGCTCGGGTTATTAATTTTCTTGTCCAGGTGGATGATGAGGTGGTTGGTTTCTTTGATGGGGGCGGCTCTTGATGGTGTCTGTGGTGCCGGTATGTTTATAAAGATGAGGGGGAACATCAGTTTTCATCTTTGTATGGGTGCTAGTTTGGGTACCAATAACTCGGCAGAGTTATTGGCTCTTTGGGGTCTTCTCCATTTTGCCAATCATTGAGGGATTTGCCTTCAGCGTATTATGGTGACTCTAAGGTGATAGTGGACTGGGCTCTTAACCGTCAGTCGTTACAGTCCATTGTTCTTCATCTTTGGACCCGGAGGGTCTGTGGGCTATTGGATTCGGGTCTGCCCCTCACCATCTTGCATGTCTATCGTGAGTTTAACACCCAGGCGTACTCCTTATCGAAACAAGCTATTGGGTTGCACCATGGTTTGATTTTTTGGAAAGAATTTGTTCAAGATTCCTTGATTAAGGAAGGAGTTATGAGCTGTGTTTAAGAAGTTGCTGGTTGGTGTTTAGTATGGATCTTGTACGTTTTTTAGACCTTGGATATTTTGTAGCCATGAGGCTGAGATAGAGACTTGATGATGAGATCATGTGTTGATCTGGACCGCTCTTGATGTTTCTTCTTGGGTGATAGCTTTGGATTCACTTTGTATGTTTGGTTTGAATAGCTTGTGTAAAGCTATGACTTCGGTTTTGAAGATTATTTGTGATGATTGATATATTGGTACTACTTTGGTACATAGTGCAAACTATTTTTGTTATTGTATCCGCTGTCTTTCAGATACAACTTTATTTAATATAAAGTTGTCTTTTTCGTATGAAAAAAAAAATTCAATACTAGTGCATAAAAAATTAGAGAACCAAAATCCCATTCTCATTTGATCTCCTCCTATTTACCCTTTCTCCCTCATAAGTTGAATAGTTTATTTAAGTAACCATCAAATTCTTTCCTCTTCTTGTCCTTTGAGTTTCCCTTTTGTCTTTTCCCAACTAATCAACTCTCCTTGTGGGACTTCTCATGAAATGAATTAAATTTATATTTTACATTTAATATTCAAGGTAAAGGTAGGGTCCCTTTGACTATGTGTGCATATAAACTTTTGTCTCATGTGATCACATAAGTTTGAACCATGCCCCTTTCATTAGAATTTTTACTCATGTGAACCATACAAAGGTTTAAGTCAAATCGATCATTTCGACCATTGATAATGTGATCCTCTTTTGTTTTGCAAATTTTGAACCCTCTTTTGTTTTACAATTTTTGAACCATATAGTAGGTAATTTGAAAACAATTAAAACCACAAAGTTTTAGATCTCATCAATATATTTCAAACAATATAAAGAATGCTCAAAATGGAGGTCCGAGTCAACAGTTATGGCGAAAATACGAACATGGCATTTTGTTTTGTTGCTCTTATCACATATCGTTGATTTAAAACTTATTACATGTCGCTAATTTAAAACTTATTGCAGAACACTAATTTAAATTATATTAGATGTCATTGAGCTAAAATTGATTAAATGTCGTTGATTTAAACCTTATTGCACGTCGTTGATTTAAATGTAATCGCACATCATTGATTTAAAAATTATTGAACGCCGTTGACTTGAAACTTATTACACATTGATAACCTAAATTTTATCAGCCACTTAAAATATATTAGTCACTTAAAATTTATTGGAGTGGTGGGGTCATCTCTCTTTATCGACCCTTCAAAGTTATCGGCCATCGACAATTTAAATTGTATCGACCATTTAAAATTTATCATTTAAAGATATCGACCACTTAAAATTTATTAGACCAATGGACTCATCTCTCTTCACTAACCCTTTAAAACTTATCGACCACTTAAAAATAATCCACCATTAGGGATTTAAAACTCATGGGCCACTTAAAATTTATATGAGTAATGAACTCATTTCTCTTCATCGACCCTTTAAAATGTATCGCACATTGTTGATTTAAAACTTATTGGCCATCGTTGATTTAAAACTTATTGGCCATCGTTGATTTAAAACTTATTGCACATCACTGATATCAACCATCGCTGATTTGAAACTTAAACACATCAATGATTTAAAACTTATGGGCCACTTAAAAATTTATTGGAGTGTGGGTGCTTTAGTGCAATGGCCCTTTATTTTCTATCTGAGCAATGGGCTCTTTACTTTTAGTGGTGGTTACACGTGAAATCATTTCTCTTTAAAGGAAGTCTAGGCCCCGTCCTTGCAATTGCTTTACCCAAATTCAGTGTTTTAAACTCCCTTGTCATCTCCGTTAAGAGGGTTTTCCATGTGCTGATTGAATTTGGAACCATCCATCAACAACTGATAGATTTTAATCCATAAAACAGACCAGTTGGATCCCCGATGCACTTTATGCCTGGTACCTAGCCAAAGGTCTGATTCATCCTTGAAACTCAGTTCTAAGCCAACTAGTGACATATATATGCTGGAATGAGCTATTCATACTTGAGAGAATCCTTTCACACAAGGTAGAGGCATTCAAATCCAAGAATGCAAGAGAAAAAGCTTATGATGCATGTGATGTGACAAATGTAGATTCAATGAATTTGCGATGCGAGTTGACTTGATCACACAAAGATTCAAATATCTGTATAAACAAAATAACCAAATGTGCAATCAATAAGAACAAGCCAATCATCAAATGTACTTCTTTATAGGTCCAAAAGAGAGAGATTAAAGAGATCATAACATTGACCAAAGAATAAATATTTTTTTCAAAATTTTAAAGGGGGGCCCAAGTAAATCTACTTGGGAGTTGTTGAGGGCTCAACATAGTCATCTTTCTAAACCTTCTAGTTTGACTTGCTTTGGAGTTCCTAAGCAAAATATATAGTGAAAACCATACAATATCTTCTATTTTAACGTGCCAACCAAGAATCGCTTGCTTTAATACTATATTTTATAAACCACATAAGCATAAGAAACCCCAACTCAATAATGTCACACCTAAATGAAGTGAATAAATAAGAAACCTCTTGAATGGGGCAACCTATTATTATGAGATATTCAAATGCACAATACAAGATGATTATTCAAATGAGTCTCCTTAATGTATGTATAGGAGATGAATAAGTGATAAGGCATCTTATAGTAACAAACCTACCTAACTATAATTAATATAATGATAACTAATGTGGGATAGGACTATGGTATTGATAAATTTGGGTGTGAAATCTCAAAATTCTATTGACGTTATTTGGTACCAAGCCTTGGTCAATAAAAAAAAATAATGGAGGAGAAAATCATGTGAAGGTGGGGACATCTAGCCAAGCTAACAATAAAAAAAACGAGGAAAATATTATAAATAATCCCTCTCTAAAGGGTCAACTTGAGAAGTAGAGAGGCCAAGTGGATTCATTACTAGGGATCTCTACTCCATTAAGATTGAATGAGGTAGAATCCAAGACCCAAAAACTTTGAGTCCAGAAAATGAAGAAGAGGCAAAACGGAGAAAGACCAAAGTAGGGGGAGGGGATGACAAGTCACTTAAAATCCCCTTCTTAATAACTAATTGATTATAAACTAGAAAGGGAAGAAATAGTTCTCTATCCTTGAGGAAATAGGACTTCTAAGACAACAAAGAAATAGGAGACTACATAGAGATGATAGGCGTGGCCCTAACGTTATTAGAGATATAGGAAAAAAGGAAATATTAGGGACATTATTTAAGAATCAACTCAAATCCCTTTAAAAGGAGATCATGTGATAGAAATGAAACCGACACCAATGAACATGAAAATCTTGTTATTGATAAACTTTGTCTATTGTTGAAGGACTTTACCTTGCATGTATAAAGCAGTCCTACCCCGAAATGCATTGCCACATGGTTTATTTAGTATGGAGGTACTAGAAAGATCTAGAAATTTGTAAAACTGTCTCATTTTCATGGTCATGTAGAACAACACCTATATCTCCTAAAAGCAACAATAACATGGTCATATTTGGCCATGTGTTTCCCTTGTTGACGGGATCAAACTTGATCACAACACTCCCTTGAGTTGATTATGTCAAAGTTAATCACTTGCGAAGCACCCCAAGCATTGTCGTTTCAAGAAATATTTTAGAATATGGACTCATTCTTCATGTAAAATCCCTAGAAGGACCACATATGTATTAGTGCGCCTCCTTTAAATGGGGTTAATAACCGGATATCATTCTTTGGATAAACATTACATCAAACTTATGATAGATTGATTCATGTTCGCATAAAAGGAATGTCCAATTCACACCTTTACTTATACTTACCCAATTTACATGTGGAGGATTGAGAGGAAGCCATTGAAGACATTAAATACCATGGACTAGAAACCACCTTTAGAGGAATGAACCCCAAGGAGAAAGGCCTTGGAGCCATCTAAACATAGTAAGATATGGATCCACTACTGTAACTATTTATACTTTCAAAAGTATCTCCTTTATTCACCAACCACCCATATTTGCTTGTTATTGGTTTAATGTAACTTTCCATGCTTTACTTTCATTGAATCATCCAAGCTTATCTATAAGGGTTTCTACATTGCTTTGAGAGTTAGAACTAGGTTGATTTATTTATTTATAGAGTAGGGACAATATTTTTCTTGTATCGTGTGCAAATTTCTTGGAGAGAGTACTCCTCTTGCTCTTCCATATCAAGTTTAGATGATCCATCGATATTACATGTTTTCCCCTTCTCTTTCTCTTTCTCTTTCAAAGTAGGAATTCAACTTGATTGTGGACAATGGACAATTTATGAAGAAGTAGATGGGCATATTTTAGAATATTTTCATCTCCCTTTCAATTGGTGATGTTCTAGGTTATTTGTTGGAGACAATGACCTATTTTGTTTTGGGATATATTGGAACCTTGTATTAATTTTTTCTTGTTACTTTTTGCACTATCATTATTAATATTATGATTACTATGTTTTCTTAGCTAGGCAAAACTAAGATTGAACATAAGTGATAAGGTAAACTTTTGAATATTTTATATTGTGACAAGATGTTGTCATACTTGTAGTCCTTGGGAAGATATCTGAAATGTTGGAAAGCATTACGGAAAATGTAATTTTGTTTTTAGTGAATAAAAATATGATTTTTCTTTGCAGGAAACAAATCTTTTTGTATTGTCCCAAGTTATTCTTAAGGGAGGTTTTAGGATAATTAGATAGTAGGAGTCACTTAAGGTCAACTTGGTCTAAATTAGGTTAAATTGTGTTCCTTTTGTGTGATTTTCTACTTTACTAACTTAATGGCCACAATCATATCTTAACATGATTGATTGAATAGTTCAATCATCTCCTTGATCTTAATGACTCTTGATCCGTGGCTTAATACTCGGTGTCTACGATCCCTATTTAAAGAACATGGAGGGCCATTCGTCGATGATTGATCTTAAGAGATGTTCATGTGTTCTATATCATTTTTTGTACTAACATACTGCCTCAAGTGGTCTTGTTGGTAGAGGTTGCATACTATTTCCCCGTTTGAAGGTTTTAACCATGTAAAGCACTAACGGTACTTATTTTTTTATTTATGTGTGTGAGCATTTGCCTTAAGGTGTTTATTTGTGGATATACCCTATTTTTTCAAACACAAATCATCCCAAAGTAGACAAAAGGATACAGAGAGAAATGTTTAAAATTATGGGGCAGCATTCAAACCTAACATTGATGATGAGATATATTGATCTTGGAACAAGTTTGGTCCTCACCTCCCATAAGAGGCAAAATAAAGTTTTTTCTAGTATGTTATATATTATTTCGACCAATGGTTTTGACCCATTGTAAACTAATCCTGATTAAGGAAATAGGGTTATAATCTAATATTGTTGTCATATTAGGGTTTTGGATGTTATGAATATTGTATTATAAATGTTGAATATATACAATGAGATAGAGAGAGGAGAAACTCTCAGCTAGGTTGGTTTTCTTGGTTAAAGGTTTCTAGGGTAAATATTTGTGTATTGTGTGTGTGCCATTGTTATTTCTTGTGTTTTAGATTACGTCGGTATCACTTTTCTTGCACAAGTTTATAAAAATATTATTTTAGTACCATCGCGGTGTTATGACTTTAGGGGTATGCCTTTGTTTCTAGGATTTAACTCATTTCATGAAAAACAAGGGAATATTGGGTTTGTGATAAACTTGTGTTTGAGTGGGAGCTTTGCACAATGAATCTTGTGTAAGGAAAATACAAGCATGCCAAGAATATAAATTGAGAAGTATAATGTCTAGAGCTTAGAGTTATGAATGTTGTGGTTGGAATATCTTCTTATAGATATAGAATAGTGGGTTGTTGTGGATCTTGGTACATTGGTATGTCGAAAGAAGATTGGGAAAAGTTGGAAAGAAAAATGAGAAGCATGATTTAACTTCATGTCTAAAATTCAGTGGCATTGAATATATTTTGAGAAGACAAGGCAGAGAAGCTATAGGATCAGTTTGGTCATTTAATCAATCTGAGTCCCTGGTAAACAAGTTATTTCTTAGAAAGAATTTGTACCGTCATATGATGGAAGATGGAAACTCTGTGACAAAGCATCTAAATGCCTTTGATACTCTTATAAGTAAACTTGTCTATGTTGATATTAAGATAGAGGAAGAAGATTGCTATATTCTTGCGATACCTTATTATGTTCATTGCTAGATTCTTGTGATACTTTGGTTGTAGCAATTGGTAGTACCTTTATATCCACATTAAATTTTGAGAATGTATTTGCGTCATTATTATTAGAGGAAACGAAGAAAAAATTCATGGAGGTTGTAGCAAAGGATTGTTTATTTGTTAGAGGTCATCCCCAAGAGAGGCAAAAAAGTATTCAAGGGGTAGATCTAAATCTAGAGGTAGGTCTAAAAATCCAGTAGAATTGTAAAGGAAGTGCTAGAAGTGTGGTAAGGTTGGGCATTATAAGGAGGGTTGTAGATCTAATAATGTTAATAAAAGTAAGGGATATATTGGTCCCTCTTCCATGTGAATGGAAAGATTCCTGGAAGAAGGAGGTGATGTTTACTTAGCACCTATGGGTATACATGCATATCATGATGTATAGTTGATTGATTTAGGTGCTTGAATTCTTGTGACTCTTCACAAGGAGTGGTTTTGTGAATATGAAAAGTATAGTGGAGGTGACGTTTTACTACGAGAGGGTTCAATAATCAAAATCATAGGATGTGGAAAGGTCAAGTTGTTTCTCAAAGATGGAAGAATTAAGGATCTCCCTTAGGTTTTTCATATTCCAAATCTAGCCAAAAACCTTCTATCTATAAGTAAGATGGATGATGTAGGTGTGCATACTGTATTTGAAAAAGACACATGCAAGATGGTTTGAGGACCAATGTAGCGATGAGGGGATTTTGGATTGGAACTCTATGCAAGTTGTTGGCTAACACTTTTAACGATGGGTGTAACAAGTTTGTTGTTCCTATGGAAATCAACGAAGAAGATAGAGACCCTATTGGACCTGGATATAAGACAATGCTATGACATCAAAGATTGGGACATATTGAAGAGATTGGCCTTTGATCATTACATGGTAGAGGCATTGTTGAATGTATGTTTGATTGTTCATTGTCTTTTGATTTATGTGAACATTGTATATATATGGTAAACAAAATTGGGTAATATTCCCATCTAGTGCAACTAGAGAAAAATGAATCATGGAGTTAATACATAGTGATGTGTTTGTACATATTCCCGATCCATCACTACACAAGTTTGTGCATTATGTTTCATTCATTGATGATTTCTTAGGGAAAACATGGGTCTATTTATTCGATAAGAAACATGAAGTTTTTGATAAGTTTAAAGAGTTTAAGGCTCTTGTAGAAAACAAAGAAACAAAAAAAATAAATGCATCGAGGACAAATAATGGTGGAGAATTTTTTTTAGGAAAAAAATTGTGGGGAGTTCTATGAAAATGAGTTTGAGAAATTCTATAAGTGTGTAATAGTAAGGAAAAAATACTATCTCATACACACCTCAACAAAATGGAGTTGCAAAAAGACTAAACATGATGCTAATGTAAAAGCAATAAGTATGCTTAGCGGCGCAAGGTTATCACATGAATTTTGGGTAGAGGTAGTTGATACTACATGTTACTTTGTAAATTGATCACCTATATCAATGCCAATAGGAAAAACTCCACATGAGGCATGTATTGGTAAAAGATCCTCTCTTAAACATCTTAGATTTTTTTATTGTGATACTTATGTGCATGTTCTAAAGGAAAACATGAGTAAGTTGGATAATAAGGATGGAAATGTATCTTTATTGGTTATAAAGATGGTATAAAATATTATAAACTTTGGAAATCAGTAACTGAGAAGACTATTTACAGGATGGATGTTGTATTTAGAGAGATTAAAGTTGTTCCAAAACAGAAATTCCAACCAAGAGAAAGAGAGCCAAAGACAAAAGAGTTTAAGTTGGAGGGTGAAGAACATGATTTAATAAAAGAAGATGACTAGAAGAGAGGGACCTCAAACTCTAGCCTTAAGGGGATTAATTCAGAAAAGAAGACAAACATAAACGTATACTCCACCTTATTTATATACTAGTTTTCTTCTATCTATCACTGACCATAGAATATTAGAGAGACAATGCATTCAAAGGATAGTAAACTTTGGAAGAAGTGCATGGTTAAAGAAATGGATGTCTTGGATAAAATGAGACCTAGGATCTAGTTGATTTTCCAGCTAGAAGAAAGCTTATTGGTAGTAATTGGGTGTTTAAGAAGGAGTTGAATGCATAAGCTAAGGTAGAAAAGTACACACCTTTCCTAGTAGCAAATGCATATTTCTAGGTGGAGGGAATTGATTTTGGTGAGATTTTTTTCTACTGTTGCTACATTAACTTCAATTAGATTTATTTTATATATTGTTGTTGCTTTTGATCTTGAAGTAGATTATATGGATGTGAAGAACTTTCCTATTTGGTGATCTCTTTAAAAAGAAATCTACATTCATGAACTAGAAGGTTTTGCAGTGAAGGGAAAGGATGAGCTGGTTCACAAGTTGAATAGGTCCTTGTATGGATTAAAACTATCACCAAGAATGTGGTATCAAAATTTTGATACTTATATATTGGGACTTGGTTTCTCAAGAATCAAAAGTGGTCACTATGTGTATTCCAAGTAGGTCGATGACCAATTTATTAATGTGGTTTATTATGTCGATGGTATGTTGCTGACTGGAAACAATAAGGAAATAATCAAGGATGTTAAAGCTTAACGATCGTCTAAGTTTGATACGAAAATCCTAGTATTGCAAAGTTTATTGCAAAGGAAATATGTTGAGACAATATTGTGGAGGTTTAATACGCAAGAATGTAAACTAATGAAGGTCCTTATTCATGTAGGTGTAAAGTTATCTATATATTAGTGTTATAATACTCATGAAAAGGTAGAATACATATCCCATGTTCCCTATGCTAGTGTTGTTGGAAGTTTGATGGATGTTATGGTATGCACTAGATTAGACATTGCCCATGTAGTGGGAGTTTTGAGCAAGTATATGTAAAACCCAAGGAAGGAACATTAGATAGTTATAAAGAGGGTCTTTAGATATTTGCATGACATTTCATAATATGCAATATGCTACCAAGGAATACTCGAACCTCATAAAGAGATAGATATACATGGTTTGTTGATGCAAATCACACTAGAGATATAGACCATAGAATACCTATAAGTGGTTATGCTTTTAACTTATTTAGTGGAGCAATTGGTTGGATGAATAAGAGGCACGTTGTAGTTGTGTTGTTAACTACAAAAGATAACTATGTGGCAAGCACTCATGGCAGTAAGGAAGTTGTATGGTTGCAAACATTATGTTTAGATATTGATTTCATTTAGAGAGTAGCAAGGATAGCGTATGACAACTTAGGTTCATTTTTTTATGGCAAAGATCCTTACTTATCATTCCAAGAAAAAGCATATTGATGTGTCATAATATTTCTTAAGAGACATGGTTGAAACAATAAAGTGTGGATAGAAAATGTTGTTACTTTAAATAATGTTGCAAATTCATTGACAAAGTCTGCCGATATTGAAAAGTAATACAAAGTTTGCTAGTATTTGAAGCAATACAAATATAATGCTTACTCAAGTAATATTTGAGAAGGAATACGATGTAATGGAATTCCACCAATATTGCCTCAAATCAAGGAGGGAAAACAACTAAGTGAAACTTATAAATTGTTGCATGTGCATTAAAGCACTAAAACTAGACTAAATTAAACTAAAGCAAACATCTATCTAGTCATGAATAACGAGTGTGTTGTATGCTAGCAAGGTACGTTCACTATGTGCAACAACTTGGTATACAACACACTTGATATTCATGACTAACTAGTTGTTTTCTTTAGTTTACTTTAGTCTGACTTTAGCACTCCAATGCACATGCAGTAGTTAAGTGTCACTTGTTTTCCTTTTCTTGCTTTGTAATGAGATTCATGGCATGCCATTGTGTGGTTTTGTTTCCTAAATATTACTTGAGTAGGCATTGTATTTGTATTGCTTCAACCTTCATTTTTTTGGGTTGGATTGGTTGATTAATGGGCATTTTAAATACCTTATATAGATATGTGTTTCACCTTTTTTTTTATTCTTCTCTTTAGATTCTACATCTTGTGTGACTCCATAGTTGAGCAACAAATCTTGGTTTAGTAGTCGAAATCTACATGGTATCAACATTTTGGATCCCTCCACTTCACCTTCCTATGTGCATTTGAATTTTTTTAGCTGGAAAATGATAACTTGAAGTGGATACTTGATCTTCAACATTTTCTTGACTTCTTATAAATGGAAACACTTGCTACACCAATGCATGATTTCCCACTAAATTTATCCACAACATAGAATGAATTCAACTATCTTAATAGAGAATACTTTTCTTGTTCTCCATGCTGTTAATATTTTAATGGTTATACAATATCTTAAAACATTCAACATCATAACATCATAACCATATGCAAAAGGACCACTAAAAGAAATACAAGCACAACCACACAAAATAACATAGAGATTTATCTTGGGAAATCCTTGTTGGGGGGAAAACCCAACAAAAATTCCTTGATATAGTCTTCGACAAAGTACAATGTAAGACCCCAAGAATAAGATTTGTAAGACTCCAAGAATAAGACTAGAGTGATTTCTCTCCTCCAGATGGATTGCTCCTTGTCTCTCTAACACATTTGCTTGATTTTTGAGTGTGTCCAAATGAGGGAGGCACCTCCCCTATTTATACTGATAAGTGGAGAGGCCTAATAACCTAGCAGGGCTGACTTCTCCTCCCAATCATGACCTACTTGCCTTGGGATACTCAAACGCACATTTTAATAATACTTTTGTTGTTACTACTGACTCGAGTTACAATGGAGGTTTTACCTCTGCAAGACTTTACATGACCAAATACAACAATAACATCCCTAATCGGAGGAAAAACATCTTTGGAAGAGGAAATAATAATAATAATACAAAATAGAATATCTTATGCAGTTACATTTCTTTAACACTCCCTCTTAACAAGGATGGTATTCTATAACACAACAATACATCTGTACAACTGACTGGTAAGTCTATACGTCATAGGAAGTTTTCATAACTACAATAAGATCATCATCATTCGTGGAACATCATCACCACAGAGCATCATATCTCATCAAATCGTCACAAGTATTGCATCTCGACACATCACCAAGAGCATCGCATCTTGACACATCACCATGAGCATTGCATCTCGACACATCATCACAAGCATCACATCTCACTAAATCATCACGTGCATCACATTTCAACATATCATCATGAGCATCACGTCTCGTTGCATAATCATAAGAATCACATTTCGTCGCATCATCATGAGCATCACATCTCGTCACATCATCTCAGGCATCACATCTTGTTGCATCATCACGAGCATCACATCTTGTTGCATCATCATGAGCATCACATCTCATCACATCATCATGAGCATCACATCTCGTCGTATTATTACAAGCATCTCATCTCGTCGCATCATCGTGAGCATCACATCTCATCACATCTCATTGCATCATCACGAGCATCACATATCGCTGCATCATCACGAGTATCACATCTCATCACATCACCACAAGCATCACATCACATAATCTCAAGCATCATCATCTTGAGCATCACCTGCAATGCTATAGATGCAAACACAACACAACACCCATCCACAATTTAATGTAGAATCACCCTCAGCGTAAAGAATGCTGGATTCTCATCATCCACAAATGAATGCAGGACTGCAATGTATGAAAATGAATGTGAGACCACAACGTCCGTAAATGAATGCATGAACACAACGTCTACAAATGAATGCAGGACCACAATGCCCACTAATGAATGCATGACCACAACATCCACAAATGAATGCAGGACCACAATGACCACAAATGAATGAAGGACCACAACATCCGCAAATGAATGCAGGACTACAACATCCACAAATTAATGTAGGAACACAACGTACATAATTGAATGCCGGAGCACAACGTCTGGAAATGAATGCTAGACCATAATGTCTGCAAATGAATGTAGGGCCACAATTTGTTGGGATCTTCCTTATAACACCCCGGTTTTGACACCGTTTGCATTAAAAATGTATATGATGTATATATTGTATTGAATCGTGGTGTGGAGCTAAAGGCAAACACCCCACCATCGATTTAGCATTTTATGTTTTAGGGATTAAAAATTGTCGCCGATGGTATTTTGTGCTAGCCAGGCACATTATAATTTTGGACATCATGTAAATATGCAATTTAATTAAATTACCCACAACGAGCTATGTCAATGCAACATTATAGAGATGGGGGCATGATTTCCTAAGGATAAGGGGGGGGGATATTCAAACCTTTGAGCCAATGGGGAAAAGCCAAATGTCAAAGGGAGAACCCATAAAAACTGTCAACTACCCATTTCTTGTCTTCTTCCCCAATAATTTATTTCCGCTAGAAATTGGTTGAGGTAGTTATTGCATGGGAATGGGAAGAGTATGGGCAAAATTCGAATTGGGCAGAGCACCCATTTTGGAAAAACATGTTTTGAAATCCTGGGAAAGTAAAAACCCAAAAACGTATGCCCATTCTACCATACATCCACGTTATTTGGAGATCCTGGGCATTCTCCATTCATGTTTTTGGTAGTGTTCTTCATTTTTCCCATGCATGGGAAGTGGTTTTGTTAATGTATGGTGGCTAGGATCTCTCCTCGGATTTTTTGCGTTGTTTCCACATTCCCACGGTGGGGAATTTTGTGTTTTCAATGTTGCACAGCCAGTGGGGGACAGATCCATGAATTTAGGGACCGAGGGAGTTGTTTTTGCCCACGTGAAGCCATAGAACATTTATGAAACGAATTGCTCATGCTGGGTCATTTTTCCCCAATTACCATTTCCGTTTTTAGCTCCCATGACATTTTTCATTGATCCCAGAACTTTTATTTTGCTATGTATGCATCTTTTGTTTTGGTTTGAACTGGTTTGGAGTGGAATTGGGTCTGAACTAGCTTGATAAACCTAGTGTAGGAAGGAACCTCATAGACAGATATAGAGGGGCTGGTTTTCTTCTTTGCACCCCTTAAATAGCACTGGAATGGAAGGCATAGCCTGAGGGACTGTGTAGAAGAGAATGGGATGCTTCCTTGTGTTGGGTGTGTATATGTTTTAGGAGCCAAGCCTAATCTGGTGCAGGTGTCCATAGCTCTGTGGTTAAGCTCACTAGCTTAGCAGTTCAAGCTTCCCACCTCCTTGGCATCCTGATAACCCCAAATGTAGTTTTGGCTTGGCTGAATTTTGATATATCTTTGGCTATGTGTGAGCCTGCTGTAGTTCCCTTATTTCTTGTGGGAATCATGCCCAGCTCAGGGGTGGCAGTGCTGCTGAGAGAATGATGAGCACACTAGCATATGGTTGTGTGGAACGTTGCAACAACATAGCTGGTTGAGGGATAGGCTTCTTCACAAGATACGTTTCTCTTGTGTTAATATTTGCATTTGTATTTGCTTAATGAAATATGATGAACATGTTGAATGCTTGAATAAAAATGTAATTACTTCCACTGTATATTGCATGTTTTATACGTCCGTGTATGTTTTTAACTTCAATGCATCTTATATTACGTTATGGGGATTAGATTGCCTGGATTTTTTAGCAGTAATGTCGCGTCCTCTCTTTGGTAGAGGGGTGGGGACATGCCATTCCTATTCGAAGATACAACCAACCTTTCTGGGATCTTCCTTATAGGGATGCCACCAACTATTTTGGGATCTATCATTAGCGATACAACTAGTCATACTGGGATCCACCCTTAGTAATGTCACCAACCATATTGGGATCTATTCACAAAGATACGACCAGGCTCTCTGTACAGTGGCCAGACCACTGACGCTCATCATTCTTGTCTTATACATATGTAACTTCATCATTCCTCTCTTGTACACCTACAACTTCATCATTATTCTCTTGTAGGTGATTGCATATAATCCTTTCGAGAAGTCAAATACATCAATTGCATGGTTAGAAGCATTTCATAATCTTCAAGATATATTCATAATCTTCAATACATATTCATAATGAAAAATTCTTATGAATAAAGATATATGTCATACATTCATGCTACTATTTTATCCAATACAACATTCATCCATATCTCATATACATACAGTAACTTTCTAGATTCCTTCCATCTCTACCAGAACATTATGAAGAGTGTGCACTACTCCCAACATGTCAGCAAAGAGGTTTCATTCTAGATAAGTAGCAATGGAATGTTGTATAACACAATAGGCCACTTACCCATCGCATGCTTATTAGTAGTAAATTGTTCATCAATGCAAACACTCTATCATGCATAATACATTACCTTGAACGTATATTTGTACACAACTAAACAATGTCATTTAAGAAACTATATATATAGGAAATGAAAATTCAAATACTTATCTTTGTTTTTTTGGTACACTCCGTCTTGATCTTTATCTCCTTGTAGGAGTTACTGGAGGCTTCGACAACGTGATCTACTTTATCATTTGATTCTAAGTACCTATGCCTATCTTTCTCATGATAAAAAAGGCCGGGCAAGTCTTGTACACCACAATCACATAATACCTATGTACTGGTGCTAAATCTGTGTGTCCCTACAAATGCATCCCTTCTTATCCGGTACTGAAATGGATAAGAGTGTGATATTCTTCTCTATTAATATAATTCTTTTGAATCAAAGTACATATTCCTCATCGCTTGAGGAATATTTCCTTGATTTCTTCTTAGCTGCAATGTATTCATCCTTGGTTGCACTAAGAGCAACACTGGTCCGCTTTCTCTAACATCTTGGAGTGCTCTTTCTATTTGTAGCACTACCAAGCCAATCATAGTCATAATATATGTGCAGGTAAATCCTATGATCTGTCACATATCTGAGGCCATACTCAATAGGTGAGTTTTGAGCTTGTAAAAAACCTTTTGTGCACATGTGAATCTTTGTAAAGAGTCCCGAGTCCCGGAGGTTGCTTAATATGCACTTCTACTTCACTGAAGAAGTGTGTCTGGCCACTAGAGAAACGTCTCTTCATAATTGACTCCCTCTTTCTAAGAGAAACCACAAAACTTGCTTTGTACCTCTTGATGCTTCCATATTCTATATGCTTGATATTGTATATCTACTTGGAAGAAGTTATGGACTTCCCTTTAGGTCTCGAGACTACATTATAGACATCATTCTTCAAGACTAGTACTCCTCGATCATATCATCCTTCCATTCTTCCTTCTTGGGACATTCTTTCACAAAGTGTCCTTTTCATCAAAAGTGAAACATCTAAGTAGTGAGAGGTCCTTCTTATGAAATATTTATGCAAGAATGTTCTTCCTTCTTGTTCTTTCTCTTCTTGGGATGGGTTGTTAGGGCTCGATTTTCATCTTCATCCATCTCTTCTTCTTTTGCTATCAATTCACTTCTTCTTGCATGCATTGCTCCATAGGTGGGATTTATTCTAGTACAAATTGCTTGAATGAAATATTCCCATGATTTTGGGATATGATTCAAGGTTGTCAACTCCACTTCCGCTTCTTTAACATTGTCTCCAATAGCTTCTAGTTTCTCCTTGATTTGGGAGACCCTTTTGAAGTGAGATTGAATACTTTCTGACATCTACATCTTCATAATCTTGGGATGAGTCCTCAAGGTCACCTTCATTTTGATATTCTTTTCTTCAATACATAGAACATCTCCATTGGAGTCTTCAAAGATGATACAGGTGGTATCAAATGGTCCTTGGTGTAATTTGCAATGATCTTCTTGGCTTCTTTATTTTTCTCCTCATCTCCCTTTGGATCCGTAGCACCTTCTTTGACATAATATTCCAAGTCATGCTCTTATAGTATGAGGAGCACTCTTCCACTTCCATTCCTGGAAATTCTTTGCTCCTTAAATCTTGTACTCAAGCTTGGTATTGTTTGTCATCATGATACAAATGAGAAACTTAAGTGGAAATAAAGAGAATAAAAATGACCAATGAGATTGATTCAAATAGATGTTTGCTTCAATGCTTTTCTGGAAGACTACTTCTAGTGGATGGAGGGTTTGATAGAGAAACCCTGTTTTTTCAATTTAGGTGACCTTTAAATCTGATTTGATAGAAATATGTGCCTTCTCAAGATGAGTTGAGCAGTATATTCATTTTCCTAAAACTGTGGACAAAATTGGAAAATATATGATGTCCTAGTCTTCCCGGCAGTAGTGTTAGGGAAAAAATTGAAAATTAATAGAATGAGAAACTTCTTGCATAGAAATATGCACCCTCCTAGGGTGAGTTGGATGGTCATCCTTTTTCAACTGATCGATGGAGGGAAGTTTCCAGAACAAGAATCCCTATTTTCTTCAATTTCTTCTACAAAATTTCTTGATCTTGATTCTAATCTATCTTTGAAATTCCTGCTCCTAAAGGTTTGAAACTTCGTCCTAAGATAGTATAATATGTCTTATTTCCAACCCCACAGGTTAGAGTAAGTTTGGATTCACCAAGTGGAACTTATGCTAAGGTTCCCAAGGTGACCTTTTTATGGACTAGTTTAGTATAATGAACTAGTATAGACTTTCATGTGTCATTGTTTCAACTTCATCCTATGAAACCTACACCACAAAAACTACTGTTCATTCCGTATCTACAACATATTACAAAATTTGATTTGGATCTTCCTATCCCAAGATATTAATTCTTCCTAGGTCACCTGTTTAAGAATGAATTCCAGAATATGTTGGAATCCTGTTTTGGATGGACCATATCTCCTAAAGTACAATGAATCCGAGGCTGAAATTCACACACCAGATACATCAGGATTTGATGTTTAGCCTGTAAAATTTTCATCTCCTGATCTTGCTCCAAAATCGAGTTATAGAGAAAATTCCAAGACAACCCGATTTTTCCTTCTAGGGTTTTCAAGCATGAAACCCTAATATCTAGTAGCTGCAGTTGTAGCAGTGTTCCGACTGCACAAATAATTCCTTTAGGGTGGCTATGATCCCATGTTAATATTTTAATGGCTATGCAATATCTTAAAGCATTTAACATCATAACATAATAACCATATGCAAAAGGATCACTGAAAGAAAGATAAGTACAACCGCACAAAAGAACATAGAGATATATCATGGGAAACTGTCAGGGGGGAGAAAACCCAACAAAAATTCCTCGATATCGACTTCAACCAATTATAGTGTAAGACCCCAAGAATAATACTTGTAATAATCCAAGGATAAGACTAGACTGCTTTCTCTCCTCTAGATGAACCGCTCCTTCTGTCTTTAGCGCAACTGCTTGAGTTCTGAGTGTGTCCAAATGAGGGAGGCACCTCCCCTATTTATATTGATTAGTTGAGAGGCATAATAACCAAATAGGGACGACCTCTCCTCCTAATCAGGGCCTATTTTCTTTGTTATACTCAAAAATACATTTTAATAATACTTGTATGGGTACTACTGACCCGACTTACAACGAAGGTTTTACCTCAAATATTTATATGACCAAATACAACAATAACATCCCTAATTAGAGGAACAATGATCATCAGAAGGGGAAATAATAATAATAATAGAAAATAGAATATCTTACGTAGTTACATTTATTTAACACACAGTCATGTTGAGAAACATCTCTCCTCTATATGTTACACTATCACAACATGAACACTGAGTTTCATTTGTAAAAGTATGCTCAAATATACCATGAATGTAATTATTATTGTTATTATTATTTCTTGTGGCCTCAACAGCACACCAAGTTGATTGACTTGGGGCCCCACTCTTTAACTTTTCCAACAACTCATTAAGAAATTTTCTCTACCTCTTAGCCATGTTCTTTTAACTCAACACAACAATTGTACACTAATGATTGTTATGTTTTCTTATTCAACATTTCGTTGAGGTGTTTTATTGTATCATTATTTCAGTCATGTGTGTACTTAGCTTGTTTTACCACTATTTTTTCCTTTGCTTACTTTCGTCATGTTGCATGTATTATTGGTTAAGAGTGCATCATACTTGTTTTTTTACATGGTTTTACCTATTTCAAGTGCTATGCAACTTGTCTTAGATTTTGAATCCTTTCTTTGTAATTTGTCAACTTGCAATTGGATGGGAATAATAATTGACACTTTCTCCAACCATTTGGTTTGTTTTGCAATACGAAGCAATAGACCTTGCTATAGTATCACAATAATTAATTGCTCATGTTTCTCATTGACATTTATTAGCATCTACTAAGTTGAGATGAGCCGATAGACTCAAATACGAGTAAGTTGCCAATTCTCCTAGGGGGTATAGGCTTATGTTAAAAGAAGCACCATTCATAGGGCATTTTTGGACTTGGGATAAATTGGTTTCAAGATTCTCTTAACGGGAGCAATGTGAGTATCTGAATTTTTTTTATTCAACTCTCTCTCAAAAACTGATTCAAAGGTCCACATATGAATAAACACGAAAGGGGTTTTTATCCTAACAAAAAATATATTAAGGATTCCATCACAAAAGAAAAGGGATAACTACCATTAAAAATATAAGGGTAGGTGTTTATCTTGGAGGTTTGGATTAATTCCTACATGCTATAAAAAACCATGTACAAGTTGGAAACCTTTAAACATGATTAGGCACATGTGAAAGCTAGCTTGGGAATGCAAGCTGATAGGTATATTTTTTGCAATAGTGGGGAATTTTCTTGAATAAGATATATTTAAAATGCTCATTATGTCCACAAATGTTTATCAACATCTTGAAAGTTTGTATGACAAAGATTTTAGACAAGCTGACATAATTAAAATTGGGTGAAGCATTACGCTATACGTGATCCATATTTATGTGAGAAAGAAATGAAAGAGAAAAAGTAGAACCACATACACATATATATTGCAAGGAAAATAGAGATATAGTAAACACATATTCTATTAAGTGACAAAAATGGAACAGGTTGTAAATACAACGACTATAATGGTGGTAGCTATCTCTGAGAAGAGATGTGGCTTCTACTCTCATTCTTGCCAAGCTGAATAAAAAATGAGGTTGAAAGGGCCTATTTATAATAAGCATGAGAATAAGAACCCTAAACGTCCAAAACATAACCCTAGAATATGAACTGTCATAAAGTTTGCTGTCCCAAGGTGGTTAGTTCAATAGTCAACTTCCCGGGGTCATAACTTTTGCATACGATCTCCGTTTGGGGCGTTTAATAGCGCAGTGGAAAGGTCTATCCAAGATTTACATCTCTAAATTAGGACCAAAATGGATATTATTTACAATCATTCCCCCCTCCTTCTAAATTGTAAAAAAATGTCGTTTAGGGCTTCAAAACAACTCTGAAAGTTTGGGACGGAAAAACCATAGAAAAATTACTAGAAAATTGCCAAAAATGGGAGACAATTTTGAGCCAGTGGAATAGGTGGGTGGTGACCGATATCCATTTGGATCAATACGAGTTCTGGACTTTTGCTAAAAAACTTTATTGCACATAGTTTTGGTCGCCAATCAAGTTGACATTTTGATTCCATAAAAAGTTGATTATGGGTTTTTGGGGTTATGACTCCAACACAAATATAAATTCTTACACTTGGGGTTCAAAAGCAAGGAAATAATTCCTCGTCAAATTGAGTTGGTGTACTTCACTAAACATGGATATTGTAACCGTTCATTGATCATGACTATCAGAACCATTAGTTAAAAAACCATCTTGTCCTATTCACATTGGAAATGATAACTATTCAATTAGGGGACATAGTCTTAGGTTGTAGGCCTATAAAACAAAGAAGGGAACTTAGAGTGATGGGCCATTGATATGTGACCACATATAAGCAATTATTTAATTACTTGAATGTCAAGTGTATAACATATTGTTTGATGTAATGGATTGAGTATTGGATTTGTTCTCTAACACTATTTGGACGTTGTCCCTCAAAATGGTTAAGTGAGTGCCTTGCTCTACATTATGATGGCTAGTACAAAATTTTTGGTTTCCTTTATTGTGCATTATTGTGCAAAGTGGAGTTTCATGGTATATTTTAATACATGTGTTTAATAAAAGTGACTAGATTGTGGCAAATGGTAGAGGTAAATTTCATTCTATTTTGTGAAGACCAATTGCAAGTTGTTCTTCCATAGAAAGTGGCCAATAAAATTGAGTTATTTTTTTAGATACACATTTGTCTTCTTATCAATTTCTTTGTTTAGATATGTGTTATAGCTGAAATTGACACATCTCTTCCTGTGACCACTTTCCCATGATTCCGTCACATGTCGACACTTCCATGACGACACTTCATGAAAGTCACTGAAAAAACACCTAACTTGGAGGACCTATATCTTGAGTTTTGTAACTCCATTTGACCTCATCTCTACACCGTTAAAAATATATTTCAGTTAGGTAAAACTTTCTAGAAGACACCAAAGTCTAAAAATGCTTATAAGTACCCTTAAAATGGGATTTTTTGATGTATATGCGAGTTTCCTTAAGGAAACCCACGTATGTACATGACTTGCTATATATAATACTTGTGTACGCCTTAAATACACAACTATCTGCATTGCAACCCATGTATATCTCCTCGTGTATGCTACTGTTTTCTCTGAAACCCATGTACGCCTCCTGAAAATGTCAAAAAAATATGTATTTTGAAATTTGGGTAGTTTGGGTAGTTATGCAATTGACTCCTTCAGTTGTAACTACTTTGTCTTCAACCCTAACTCTTCATAAAGCATATAAATAGAGATAGGGAGGTCTAGGAGGGGGGACTTGAAATTTTGCATTGTCATGCTGGAGAAATTAGGACTATCTTTACCCACACCTTTGCCCTAGAAGTCATCCCCTTGTGTTGCAAAGCTTGGAGGCTGAGTTCCTTGGAGAAGAGAAGCAACAGAACCAGATCAAGGTTTTGTGAGGTGTCGAACTTGAAGAGAAGGTATATTTGTACTTGTTTTCAAGATTAATAAAGATGTGATGTCCTTCTTCTTCCCAAATCATTGTGCAATGTGTGATTGAATCTCTGTTTATGATCATATGATGATGTTAATCAGATTATTATTTCATGTTTATTTGATTATCATTTATTTATATGTGGTCATATTGGTTTGAGGAAGGTATAATTCGTTTTGCAGGTCTCTTGGAGCAAGAGGAGCGAGAGGAGAAAGAAGAGGATTGAAGGGCTGCTTGGATCAACCTTCATTTGACTAAGGTATGAACCATTCTAATCTCTGATCTTGCTTGTATTTACTTGCAAAACCATTTGCATCCACCTTTCAACCCTAGTACGTTGATGGCCTCTTAAACCCTAGCCATAGGAAACTTTCCTTTACAACTGAACTGGTGAATCCACTGGGGATAGACTTGTCTGTTTGGGGTTTCTCAGTATTTATTTCAGTCTTTTGTAAGGTTTTAGGTCCTTCTTACAAGTTAGGAACACCTTTTGAGTTTGTTGGAACACCTTTCTTGCCTTCCTAGGTAAGTTTTTGACCCTTTTTGTGCTTTTTGTCATCCATACGCGACCTTAAGGTTAAACAGTCATGTTTCTATGCTGTATATGCGACTTTCACTACTTACAACCTGTGTGTCATACGCGACCTGCCTTAAGGCAACCCACGTATGCACCTGAATTTGTGTTCTTTCATCATTTTTAGGGTTTTTGGGTGATTTGAGGGCTGTTTGTAGGGTCTTCAAGGGTCCTTTGCATGTGCATGAATCCTAAGAGGTTGCTTTATCTCCATTAGGTGTTCTTTGTCTATCTTGTAAGTATCTTTCAATTCTTTGAACTTGTTTTTGCTACTTTCCCCCCCACCTCCTTCTTTGGCTTGACCTTGTTGGACAAGGTACTGAGCAACCTTTGTTTGTAGGTTTAGATTGATACTTGGGACTTCTTGACCTTTGTTTATCTCAGTCTTATTGCTCAGTATCTTCATTCCAAATTTGTTGGCTTGTTTACCTTTGTGAGCCTTCCTTTCAAGAGAGGTTGATGTCCAACTTTAGGGAAACCTAGGGTTTGTTTGTGGGGTGTAGAGTAGTTGTCTATTTGCTTTGCTTATAGTACTTGCTTGTATTAGTTGATAGGATGTTTTTTCTTTTTCATTTATAAAAGAAAAAGAAAAAAACACATGTTTGCTTTATATGCATGTAGATTAGTTTTTTAGTCTAGATTGCATGGCATATCATTGTTTTTGAAAAAAAAAGAAAAAGAATTTGTTCTTTTGTGGTTTTCAAGTTTCTATTTGAAAAAGAAAGAGAATAGTTTTGCTTTTTGCGTTTCATTTCTCTTTTCCTAGTCATTTTGTTTCAACTTTGAGTCAAAACACCACATAAGTTTCACACCATTTACCCTTTGACTAAAAACAACCCTTAAAATAAACGATATAATTGAAAAAAATATTAGTAAGTTTTATTTTATAGGGTCATACCCCAACTAACTCAGGCTAGACTTGTGGATTAGGGAGTTTTAACTCTCCACAAGTATTAAATTTCAGGCATAGTTGGCCAATCACTAGGTAAATCTCTTCTATGTTGATTGTATCTAGGAAGCTCATCTCAAACGGGATTTAAGCATGAGGTTGCGTGGAGGCTTGGACTGAGGAGACAACCCTCCGATTCCTTGTCAAAGCATAGAACAAGGTTTTTGCGCATCTGTGGATTTTGTCTTAGACAGGGTTTCAGACTTTGCTACCCTGCCCATGTGTATGAACCAGGATTTCGACTATCCCCCTAGACTGTAAATATATTTAAGGTAGCCTTTAGTCCCTTTGACATCTAGAGTTCATACACAGGTACATCGAAAGGCTATTTCTGGTTGACCTTGGAAGGGCTTGGAAGGTAACCTTGGTAGAAGGTGTGGGAGAGCGGTGGGTGATTCCTTCGCTTGTGCCTAAGAACATCTATAGGGACACCAAGTAACGGTCTATAAGCTTTCTTTTGGAAAGCATATCTTATACCTGTTTGTCTGTTTGGATTTAGGAATTTTTTAGTGAGTGCTGTGTGGTTTGTCTGTACTTAGCTTTCCTTTAGGTGTGTGCTTTGTACTTTTGGTTTCCTGTCGACCTCAGACTTTGTCTTATTGTTTGAAACTATGGCTAACACCCTTTTGAACACCAACCAAGAGATCCCCATGTCAGGAACTCCTTGTACTATTCCTCTCACAGGGAATGGTGGTGTTCCTTTGATGGGCACCTTGGATCTACCTGGATTCACCCTAGGGCTACCGGTGTGGTTTTTTCCCACTCCAACTGTCTTGAATGCTCCTGATGCTTCTCAAGTAATCTCCTTATATCAAGGGCATCAAAACACTACTTCGCCTTCACCGGTAGTTGATTCTCCTCCTCCTTCTACCTCATGCGGTGAAAGTATTGATACTAGTAACCGACAGTCTAAAAGGAGTAAAAGAAGGAGGAATAGGAAGAAGACACATAAGCAAGGGGGCACCCGTTCAACCTCTGCAAGTCAAGTTGAACCTCACCACCTAGACTCTACATTTCATGCTGGGGGAACCTATCCAACCTCTATAGGTCATGTTGGATCTAAGCACTCAACCTCTGCAAGTCAAGTTGATCTTCACCATCCAGCCTCTGTTTGATTATGCTAGTGGGATCCTTCCAACCTTTCCAGGCCACATTGGATCCAGTCACTCGGTCTTTGCAGTTCATGCTGAGGGAACCCATTCAACCTATGATGTTCAAGTTGAACCTCCCCATCCAACCTATGCAAGTCATGTTGGATCCATCCACCCAACCTCTGAAGTTCATGCTGGGGGAACACACTCAATTGCTGCAAAGCATGTTGATCCTAACCATTCAGCCTCTGTTGTTCATGTTGGTGGTGCTCGTCCAACCTCTACAATTCATGTTGGACCCAATCTCTCAGCCTCTGCAAGTCATGCTGGGGGAAGTCTCTCAGCCTCTGTGGTTCATGCTGAAGACAATCCGTCAGCCACTGTGAGTCATGTTGGCATTGTTGAAAAGACCACCCATTCAAAACACAAGCCCAAGTTTCCTTGTAATCTTTGTGAGGGAGACCACCTTACTTATAAATGTCCTTCTATCGCAGAGGTGTGAAGATTTTGGTTTCATGGTCATCCTGTTTTTGAACATCCTAAAGTTTTTCAACAACCAACCTCTCTATGTCAGGTTGGACCCAGTCACCCAGCCTATGGTGATCATGCTGGGGGAAAACTCTCAGCCTCTCTAGGTCATGTTGAGAGCAAATAGTCATCCCCTGCTAGTCATGTTAACACCATTGAGAAAATTAGTTGTTTGAAGTGTAAACTTAAGTTCCCTTGTAAGCTATGCGAGGGAGATCATCTTACTCACCAGTGCCCTGCTATCGTAGATGTGCAAAGAGTGTGGTCCAAGAATCAAGAATTTCTTTCTCCTGAATAACCTATAGTTTCCCAACAACCTAATCAACCTTTGGTTGATGAAGTGGTCAAACCAATCTCAGATTTGGTCGATCCCACTCTTCTTTCAGAGAGTGATCCTTATGTGATTGAACCAATGTCACCTTTGGTCAATCCCACTCTCCCTTCGGAGAGTGACTTTCATGAAGCGGTTGAATCGATTTCATTGTCGATCAATCCCACTCTTCCTTTAGAGAGTGAAGTGTCTGCTAGTCACATTTCTTCACTGCCAGTTTAGAACTTACTGAACAAGGGGGCACTGAACTCGCTTCGGATCAACCCCCACCAAGCTCTCGGATTGCTTCCTTTTATTGGGATAGCCTAGTTGAGCCGCACCTTCCTTCTAATGCACCTTTCCAGATAAAGGTCAAAGTTGAACCATACATGATTGTTCGTTGTATTGTTGATGAAGGAGCTTCAGTTAGTATCTTGTCTGCTTGTGCTTGGCGAAGCATGGGATCTCCCAGTCTTGTGTCGAATGCTAGTCAATTACTGACGTTTGATAGAAGAACTTGTATAGACTTGGGAATTATTTCTCAAACACCTGTTACTTTGGGTGGGAAGACCGTATTAGTTGACTTCATGGTGATAGAAGACCCCTTGGACTTCAATATGCTCCTTGGACGTGATTATGCCTATTCCATGCAAGTTGTGGTGTCAACATTCTTTCATGTGATGTACTTTAATCATGGCGAAGAAATTGTCACTATTGATCAGTTGGATTGTCTTGATCCATCTCCTGACCCAACTAGAGACCAGGTCTTTCCTTTATTGATTCCAAGTGTTTCTATAGACACTACCCCGCCGCAGGTGAGTTATGTGGCCTCATGTCCTTTGCATTTAATTGCTATTGAGAAGCAGCCTCTGTTTTCATGCTTACCTTCTCGGGACTTGGTTCCAGCAGTTGACCAGGTGAGTCATCCTATACAAACTATGGATCCTTCTCTCCACTCTATCGATCCATTTGAAAGTTTAGACATGTGTCCTATCTCGGATGATCTCCTTCCTTTGGATGAAGTCTTCCTAGAGTCTTTGATATAGTCTGACCTTCTTTTGGATGTCGGTTCAGTTGTGACTAAGTCTAACCCTGATTTTCTTAGTAAGATTGATATTCCCATGGATTGGTATTCTTATGTTGATCTTGTTGAGTCTTTTGACTCTTCCTTTGAACAACAAGTCAGAGATCTTGATGAGTTTGATTTTTCTTATGAATTTTTCAACTCCTGTGATACTGAGTTTGTTCCTGCAGACTCTATCTCCCTTGTTGATTTTTGCTTTTCTTCTGAGTTTGATCTTACTGATTATAAACCCTCGAGCCTTGGTTCTATAGAATCTTCTTCGATCAATTCTGCCTTGACTTTCCCTTTTGTAGAAGATAGCAAAGTCGCATGTATTCCTGCTAAAGTGACCTGCATCAGATCTTTTCTTCTAAATATGATCCTGATGTTGTTGTTTCTTGGAGACAGGATTTTTAGTTGGATTCACAAATTTTTACTAGCTTTATCTTTTTGTTCAAGCTGTAACTGCATTTGCATGTATCCTGCATGCGCTTTTGAGCCTGATCACAGCTTCCATGCTTTTAACTCGTTGTATAAGCCCTCATCTTTGTTCTCATTGTTGCTAAGCCTTGTATCATTTTTCCTTTGCAACTTGACACTCTTTACCTAGAGGAGATGCTCCCTGAGTGTCCTTATCTTGCCTGCTTTCCTTGCATTATGCATAGGTTTGTTCCTTGCGCTTGGAACTAGTTTCGCTTGCCCCTGACACTCGTCTCCTCGCATTTAGAGCATTCTTTTTGCTCTCCTTCGAGCTTGTTAAAAATATTAAGGAGGCCACGAGTTGACTTTTTCAGACTTGTTAAAACTTCATGGGAAATATATTGAGTTTCTTTAGGCCCAGTTCTGACTCCTCAAAATAGACTTGATTGCTGAGTAAACTTGTCCGTTCAGGCTCGTTAAGAATATGTGAATGGGCATCCACATTGGTGGTAGGTTATCACTTTCTTGGACTATGTGGAATAATACGAGAAAGGATCACTCTCTTTTCTTTGGAATTGAGAAGAGTATTCTCAGGCATAGGTTTATCGCTTTTCCAGACCTGAGTGACTAAACTTATGGAAAAGGAGCCCCTGGTATGAGCTTAGTTTTGTCTTTTTTCATGCTCTAGACATAAACATGAAAAAGATTCTGAGTGTACTTTATGTCTTTGTCATGCTCGTTAAACCCTAAAGAACAAAGCATCGAGTTTATTTTTGTAAGCCCCATTTTTTGTAATCAAATGGAACTTTCCGAGTGATCTTGCCTTCCTTCACACTTGTGAAACTTAGGCTATATGCCGCTTTTGAAGGAGCGTTGGGTAGGTGGTAAATTAACCTTTTTCAAACCTTTCCGACCAAGTACGAAAAAGGTGCACCTTACTTCATCGAAAGCTAAGAGAGTTCTTCTGTGGTTTGTTTTATACTTTTTCGGCCTCAGGAGACGAATTTGGATGAAAAAGTTCCCCCTTGGAGTCTTCTTTGGAGTTTTCAGGCTCTCTAAACTATGAAAACACCATTGAGCATGTACTAGTTCAGGCTCGTAAAATCCACGAATCAGTGCTTTATCAAGCATTCTTCTATCTCTTCTTCGAGCTTTCCAAAAATGAAGAAGGTCCCAACTTTACTTTCTTGGACTCATTAAACCTTTACAAGAAAGAGGGGAAGGGAAGTTCATTCACATGTTTTTTACGTCATTTCAGCAAGTCTTGTTTGCTTGAACAAAGCACAAGTTTTGAGTTTATCAACAGTTGGGTCCTAGTATTTTCACCTTATCCTGATTCAGAGTTTCTTACAGGCTCCAGTTGGTCTTTTTTCCAATTATATGGGGAATCTATCAATGTCTCCTACATTGCAGATTTGTGTCGTAGGTCCTTTTTGTGTCAAAAGCTGCCTAAGTCACTTTTGTGTCGTGCTCACTGTTCAAGGATTAAACCTTTGTTGACCATTCTACAGTTGCCTTGACCTTTTGTGTCGGCCATTCCCTAGTATCAGTTCATTACATCATGCCCTCGGCGGTCCTTGTCGTGAAATTCGATACCAATTCCAGATCCAATTAGTCTTTGACTTACCTCGTGTTGGATGATGAAGGATGCCTTAATGCCTTCCTTCCAACGGATCTCTTCTTATCGACTGCAACACCTCTTGCTTTGGGAAAGAGATTTAGAGTTCTATGACAGTACCTTGGGGATTGCAGTCATCAGTGGCAATTTCCCTCGCTATTGGGTAGTGGGAATACCTTAATGTCTCCTACTCAATGGATTCTTCAAGTGTTCGACTTCAAGTCCTTGTATTCACACTTGTTAGAATGTAATAGGTACCTTGGGAACCATTTTCATTAATGTTGGTTTCCCTTGCATTTGTTAATGGTTCTCATTATTGACTGATAATCAAACGGTTTCCTCCATGTTTGACTTCATCTCCTTTATTCACATGGTTAGGATTCATACCTTTTGGGTGGTTTGGATTGAAGACCTTGGGCCGACAGTAGCATCATCATCTTTTGCTATTGCCCAAGTTGCGCAAGACCTTGTCACACTTTATATGAAATTTTGTTGAGACATAGATCCACCTTGTATTTTTGTGGCTATGATCAATTGTTAAGCATGGATCCACCTTGTTCATTTGTGGCCATGACTCCTTTAGATTTGATATGGCGCCTTTTTGCATATTGAGCAACCACTATAGTTTCATCAGTTATACATATGTTGGATCCACCTATATCTTTATGGCGATGTTTTGTATATGGACTTGTATGTCCTAGAGATTAGTTTTTTTTGACATTTATCTCTGTTTCATGTACCTTTGTTCGAGCCTTTCGATCTTGGATTCTCTGCTCTCTCCATACTCATCTATTTCCTTTATAATGTATTTCGGTTATTGTCTTCCCCTCTAACCTCATACATTAGGGGGCATCAATTATAGCTGAAAATGACACATATCTACCTGTGACCACTTTCCCATGATTCCGTCGCATGTCAACACTTCCATGACGACACTTCATGAAAGTCACTGAAAAAACACCTAACTTGGAGGAACCATATATTGATTTTTGTAACTCCATTTGACCTCATCTCTACACCGTTGGAAATATATTTCAGTTAGATAAAACTTTCCAGAAGACACCAAAGTCTGAAAATGCTCAGAAGTACCCTTAAAATGAGATTTTTTGATGTATATGCGTGTGAAACCTGCGTATGTACGTGACTTGCTATATATAATACTCGTGTACACCTTAAATATGTGACTATTTGCATTGCAACCCACGTATACCTCCTCGCGTACGCTATTGTTGTCTCTGCAACTCGCGTACGCCTCCTAAAAATGTCAAAAAAATGCGTATTTTGAAATTCGGGTAGTTTGGGTAGTTATGCAATTGACTCCTTCAGTTGTAACTACTTTGTCTTTGACGCTAACTCTTCATAAAGCATATAAATAGAGGTAGGGAGGTCCAGCAGGGGGGACTTGAACTTTCGCATTGTCATGCTGGAGGAATTGGGACTCTCTTTTCCCACACCTTTTCCCTAGAAGTCATCCCCTTGTGTTGCAAAGCTTGGAGGTTGAGTTCCTTGGAAAAGAGAAGCAACAGAACTAGATCAAGGTTTTGTGAGGTGCCAAACTTGAAGAGAAGGTATATTTGTACTTGTTTTCAAGATTAATAAAGATGTGATGTCCTTCTTCTTCCCAAATTATTGTTCAATGTGTGATTGAATATCTGCTTATGATCATATGATGATGTTAATCATATTATTATTTCATGTTTATTTGATTATCATTTCTTTATATGTGGTCATATTGGTTTGAGGAAGGTGTAATTCATTTTGCAGGTCTCTTGGAGCAAGAGGAGCAAGAGAAGCAAGAAGAGGATTGAAGGGCTGCTTGGATCAACCTTCGTTTGGGTAAGGTATGAACCATTCTAATCTATGATCTTGTTTGTATTTACTTGCAAAACCATTTGCATCCACCTTCAACCCCAGTACATTGATGGCTTCTTAAACCCTAGCCATAGGAAACTTTCCTTTACAACAATATGCATTTGTATCCTAGGTGTTCCAATGTTATAACCATCCATATATGGGGTAAAATTCAATTGATACAATAATTGATGGAATAATAATGAAGATATATTCTATTATGTGACTAACAATGTTGGCGTTAGAAGGTTCTACTAAGGCTACACTATTATTAGCAAGTCCCATAGTTTATTTTTCATTATAGAACATGCACAAGGACATGCATTTGGATGGTCCAATGTTCAATTAAAAATGTTCTCCTCAAGTGAACATGGATGATTGTTTGTTTTAATGTACAATATGTGTGAAACATATCAAATTAGTATTCCAACACTTGTGCCCCACATGGACCATTGTTTGTTTTCATCTACACTATGTGAAACATACCAAATTAGTATCCCGACACTTGTGAGGATGTGGAAGAGAGTGCACCCAAGAAAACATGAATTGATTTGATGCATATGCTTAATATCACTCTCACACACTGGAAAAAAGACATATCCTCGTGGACTATAAAGAAATCTTCCATGCACATGCACTGGCGAACAGAGATGATCTCATGCACATGGATGAGGATGCAAGTGGGTAGAGGTAAGAGGAAGTGACTCTAAACAACTCTCATGCAGAGATTGAGGAAAAGTATCGTGCATAAAATAAGGAGAGAGTGCGCACGAGGATGAATAAAACTGAACGCTAAAGAATGAAGAAAGCTCTCAGGTAGAGAATAAGGGGAGACTACGCAAAAGGATGAGAAAAAGGACTCTGCATAGTCAGTGTGATTAATTTTCTTGTGTGGATGGGGCATACACGGAGGATTGTATAACAAGAATGAGGAAGCAAATGCACAAAATGAATGATAGACAATGCATAGACTTAGTCTCAAATCAATGCATAGTAGGAAACTAAACTTCTACTCACTGGCTAATTACAAGAGAATGGGATCTTTACACACCAATAAAGTGTGTTCTACTTTGGAGAAGAATGTAGATTATCAGAATAAAGATGAGTTGAATATGGAGGAGCTTATATAAGTAGTTCTACCTTTTTATCTACTACTTGATCAAAGAAAGAAAAGCCATATTCCAAATATCTTTAGAAAGTATGCTAATGTCGGAGAAAGAAGACAAATTAGTTATGTACTAAAAACTAAGTGATCACATTTTATGAGCAACTTTGGTTCTATAGGAAAAGTAGTGGTTGGGTGTCTATCATGAAAGAGCTTATCTAGCATGTTCATTCATGCTGGATAAGCCATCTTACGTGGGCCCCTTTCAGTCGAAGGAGTCATTCATTGACGAAATTTTTTTAAACTTTCCGGCTTCCGGCTGCCCTGTCTGTTTTGTTGGCTATTCCGTTTAACCTCCATCACCTGTCATCCACCATCCTGCTTCCACCACCGCTCGCCTTCCATGACATAAAATCCTGCATTAATGTTTTTCCACCAACCTTGGCGTTTTCAAACCACGACATATCCCGCTTCCTTATTCTCGGATCATTTTTCAAACCACCATCGATCTGACTCCCTTATTTTGATCCTTGGTGTGGAAAGCTTCCGATTGCTCGCCCCAAATCACATAAGATGGTGTGGGTTGCACCTATTCCTGGATCCATGTCGTGGAAGGATGTTGATTCCTGTAAGCTAGTTTGGGTTGCATATGATGGTGACGAAGCTCAGACATTGATAACCAAATGCCACAATGTATAAGGTACCATTTCAAATAGAGCAGAGGTTTTCCCAAATGCGGTAAAAAATGCAGAAAAAATTCTTATCTTCCCCTCAATGGCAAGAGGTTTTCTTATCAATTTATCCACATATTCAATTTTGATATGGTTAATCCCTTGAATCTTCTCCTTGGTCTCGTCACATCGACGTTCAACCTGCTCAATCATCAGTTTTGGCGGACAAGCATTTTCAATGAGATCTGCGTTAGGGAAGTGTAGTATTTCCATGATGTTGTCCATGACATACCGTCTCCTTCCACAGATAGCCCGATATTTCTTAATGGTATCATCGATCATATGATTTAGGTCAAGCCAAGTGCGCAACACAGTTCTGACCTTCTTCAGTTGAAAACTGCTGAGGATAATGATATTTTCTGGTCTATCTTTCATAGACCTTTGCCAGTCTAGAATATCATCATTAGCTTTAGAAGCTTGTTCTCTCTTGTTTGTTTGCTCCTCAAGGGTGACATACATTTTTCTGAAAGCAACATGAGTCTCAAAAATATCATCCAGATTCCTAAACTTCTCCTTCAATAGATAGCCTTAGATTTCTTAATGGTATCATCAATCATCTCATTTAGGTCAAGCCAAGCACGCAACATAGTTCTGACCTTCTTCAGTTGAATACTGTTGAGGATAGTGATATTTTCTAGTCTATCTTTCATATACCGTCGCCAGTCCATAATATCATCATAAGCCTTAGAAGCTTGTTCTCTCTTAGTTGTCTGCTCCTCAAGGGTGACATACATTTTTCCGAAAGCAACATGAGTCTCAAAAATATCATCCAGAGTCCTAAACATTTCAGTTATTAATTTATGATGCTCTTGATTGACCTAGATGGCCGAGTCTTTAAATTATTGTTTAGAAAACTTAGAAAAGGTAGAGGAAGCTGCACTTGCAATTGCATTTTCACACTGCTTTTCAATCAGAGCTATCCTCTTGTTGAGGCCTTAGATGGGTAGGTTGCTGGAATTGGATTCCAAGGCTCACAACAGAGGGGGAAAACCTAGACTGAAAGGCTTTGAAAGGTCATGTGCAAGGACAATCCTATCCCCAACTTGTTTGGATTAGTAATCTCCCATAGATACAAAGGCCTCCACTGGCGCTTATGGTTTTGATCCAGAAAGGATCTGTTTCCTAATGAAGGAAAAATGAATGTGTGAGAAAATGAAAAGAAAATAAATCTAATTGTGAAGTAAATCTAATCTATACTACTATAGGAAAGTGTTTTGTTTGTTTGCAAATTAACCTGAGATGAAAAATAGATAAGCATTTAATCAAATCAACAAAAATGTAAACAAGATTGATTACTTATCAATTCAACTTACTATCAACCAATAAAAATTGACTATCAATGACTTAAATATTAGCACATTCGAGGTCAACCTGTAAATAGTATGTTAATTGAAAAATGGACATAAATTATCAAGCTTGCTGTAGAATCATTTGCAGAAATAGATAAAAGTTTTAATTGAATAAGCTCCTTTAAAAACCTTATTCACACATAAATCATGAGTAGAGAGAAATCAAAGCTATAAATAAATGTACTTATGAATTGCAAAAGATTAACAGTAACAATGAACAATCTGAAAAGGAAAAAATAATGTTCGTCAAGGAAACTTAACCAAATAGACAGAGAAAGATTTAAAAGAGTAACATAGTTGTATTAACTGAAGTCTGTAAGAAATTACAAACTCTGAATTAAACAGAGTATTTCCAATCTCTTGAGATGGGTTTTCCCTTCCAAAATCCCCCTAGTACATGAGAAATCTACCCTTTAAATAACAATTACAAAGAATGAGACCCCCCGAAACTAGGATCACAAAATCCAGATAAAACTAATAACCAAGAAAATCTTGCCATTGATTCCAAATCCCCAACAATTATTCTATGTTGGGATAATTCGCTGATTCGAACCCAAGTTGAGCATCACACTTAAAATTTTCCATTTCATTTTTAGCTAACTTGTGCCAAATGCAGACAAAAATGTGGATCTTTCCCTCAATAGTAAGATGATGTCTGATTAGTTGATCTACGTCTTCAATGCTGATATGGTTAAGCTCTTGAATCTTCTCTTTGGCCTCTTCACACCATTGTTCAACCTGCTCAATCATCAGTTTTGGCAGACATGCATTCTTAATAAGCTCCACGGTGGGGAAGTGCAATGTTTCCATGATGTTATCGACAACATACCATCTCCTTCCACACATTGCATGCTCTTTCTGAATGGTTTCTTCAATCATCTCATTTAGGTCGATCCAAGCACGCAGTACAGTTTTGACCTTCTTCAATTGAAAACTACTGAGGATAGTGATATTTTCTGGCCTCTCCTTCATCTACCTCTGCCAATCCAAAATATCATCATAAGCCTTATATGCTTTCTCTTTCTTGGATACCTGGTTCTCAAGAGCAACAAACATTTTTCCAAAGGCAACATGGGTTTCCAAAATGTCATCCAGAGTTTTAAACAGTTCAATTAGGAGTTCATGGTGTTCTTGATTGGTCTGGATGTCCAAGTCCTTAAAATCCTACTGGGAAAACTTGGAGAAAGCAGAGGAAGCTGCACTTGCAGTTGCATCTTCACATTGCTTTTCAAGTGTAGCTATCCTTTGCATAATGGTGGCATTTTTGGTCTGTTCATTGTGCAATTCATCCTGAAGAGAAATGTTCTTCACCTGCAATTCTTTAAACTTGTCCTTGGATGCCTTTAAAAGATCAACAAAATGAGCCTTATGTTCCCTTTTAGTTCTGTCTAGATCCTCCTCAAGCTTACTTATTTCTTCCTTTCTTTTATCAAACTCCCTGTTTAATGTGTTAACTGCATCAAGATTTGCACTTGTAAATGAGCCTAACGTTGTAGCTGTTTCTACTGCATCTACCTGGGGGTCACCAGACTGTTGAGTCTAGATTATTTGATTGGAAACTGATGGTTCCAAACCACCCTCATCTATGCTTCTCTTTTTTCCTTTCCTAACCACTGCCTTATCAGACTTGCTGTAATAATAATCCCCAAGAGGGACTACAATATCTTCATCAAATTCAACCACTGGCTTGGTAAATGATGCAGTTGTATTTACTGTTGAAACCAAGGAAGATGTATGAGTGATGGTACGAGTGGGTATAGGCATAGTGACATGGGAGGTAAATAAAGAAGAAGAGATGTACTGAACAACTATAGGTTCAGGGGTTGAAGAGAGGGCTGGGATGGTAGTGTCAGAGAATGGAAGGGAAATGTTCACAGTTGGAAATGAAGATGAGGCTACCAAAATTCTTTCAAGAGTAGGTGATGATGAAAAGGTGAAATAGCGCATGGTAGGAGTGGGTATAGGCATAGTGACATGGGAGGTAAATAAAGAAGAAGAGATGTACTGAACAATTGTAGGTTTAGAGGTTGAGGAGAGGTTTGGGATGGAAGTTTTAGAGAATGGAAGGGAAATGTTCATAGTTGGAAATGAAGATGAGGCTACCAAAATTCTTTCAAGAGTAGGTGATGATGAAAAGGTGAAAGAGGGCATGGTAGGAGTGGGTATAGGCATAGTGACATGGGATGTAAATAAAGAAGAAGAAATGTACGGAACAACTGCAGGTTTAGAGGTTAAAGAGAGGGTTGCGATGGAAGTTTCAGAGAATGGAAGGGAAATGTTCACCATTGGAAATGAAGATGAGGCTACCAAAATTCATTCAAGAGTAGGTGATGATGAAAAAGTGAAATAGGGGAATTGTATAGGAATATTCATGGGCTGGGTGTCTACAAAAGTAGATGACAACATGGGAAAATTGGATGGCATAGGAACAGAGGTAGAATTCAAAGAGTGATAAATTTGAGTTAGTGGGGGTGATGGAATTGCCCAAGCAGGAAATTTTGATAGAGTTTGAATAAATGACAGGAGGAAAGTCTATGTTGAAGAACCAGAAGCAGAAGTGGATTCTAGGATCTTCGGATTAGGGATAACATCTTTTGTTATTACTGAAGAAATCTATAACTGTTTGTAGACATTCAGTTACTTCTTCAACCCCAGGCATAGTAGAAATTGCTTTTTCTTCAGCATCAGAATCACTAAGGTCTATGGTAAGGGCTCGAGAGGCGGGAACCTGAATTTTCTGTCTTTTGAATGGTTTGACATCAGCTGTTGCTTGATCAACACATACCTGGGTGACTAGAGTAGTTACTTGAATGTCAACAGTAGGGTTAACAGTTGCAAGTACTTGAGAATCCAATACTGAAGTAATCTGAGCCAATTTCTGCTTTGATTGCTGAGAGGTTTGCATCAGATCCTTCAATTGCTAAGAAACAGTTACCTATGGAAGGTCTTCCATATTACTTTTTCCATTACTCCCATCTGGATAAGTTATCACTGATGGAACTTTTATTTCTTGGGCTTCCTTCTCTTCCATGTCCTTTCTTACCTTTTCAAGGAGGTTAAGTTATATTGTTTTGTAACCCAGAACCATAGTTTTTAGCGTCTGTTGATGTTGTAGAATGTGACCCTGTTCATCTTTGCTCTTAGCCCTAGTCAAGACATCAGAAAAGGTATTCACCCCTTGGTATATAGAATCATCAGGAACTTCCTCATGCACATAACCACCCTTGATATGGTTTTGCTTGAAGTCAGCATCAAGAAACCCTTTAGGGTCATGTTTTCTTTTTCCAGCAAAACCAAGTTTCAAAGAAGCTATCTAATATCCTAACACTACAACCCTAGTTGAATTTGGGATGGGAAATGACCCGAGATACAAAAGAAATTTAGGCCAGCCTTTCCTTTTGGGAGCGACAAGTTTCTTGTGGACACCATTAGTGACAGTCTGGAAAGAGACCTCCTCAATGACTAACCTGTTAGGAACTATCTTGGGTAGCATATGGACAGTATTGCCACCCAAATTCTAATATGTGAAAATAAATCCCTAACATATCAGTCACCCGTTGTGGCAATGAAGGCTCTGAATTCTTCTGAAAAAGCAGGAGCTTCCCTTTTGAATATCATAAAATAAATACTGCCCACAAAATGTTCACAAATGTTGTAGAACATAGCTGCATAATTAGTATCCCATAGCATTAAATAGTAGATAGGTACATGAGAGGCTGGTAAGGTCCACTTCCATCCCAAATTGGGGTATTGGAATTTGGTGCAAAATACATCAATGATAAAGGCCGAAAAAATAAATTCTACTTCTTTATGGTAGTAGCTTTCTGATAATCCTGGATATCCATTTTAAGATCCAATGACAAAATAGACACCCATAGAAAAGATTCACCGGTTTCTAGGACATGATGGGATACTGGAGCCCATTCGTCCTTGAAGACAGAACAATTGAGAAGACCATACCATCTGCATAACGTGGCTGCCAATAAGGAATAAGGTTTCCTAAAATAGGCGACAGGGTAAAGGTCATCGACCCTCTCCGAGAACTTACTAGGTGCATTCATCCAATACTTTAGCATTTCATTAAAATTGTACCTGGTCTTAAAGGATTGGGCGAACTCAGCGTTAAGGGGTTGCACAGCCGGTTTAAGAGCATAGGCTCTGGTAAAGACGTCAGGGCAAAAAGTGGCTAACTGTGACCCAACACTATCATTAAAGGACTGGTATTTAGGGTTTACATGGTCCACTATCCATTTGACCACGTAAGTGTAAGGAAGGATAGTGGGTATGGAAAAAATGGCGTGTAGTCCAGAATCCCTAATTTTTTGGTAAGCCGATTAGTCATTTTGGATGTCAGAGAGGTCATCGTTCTAAAAAATCGACTAGATTCAGGGCTAGTCAATTTGGTAAGTTTTAGTGATTCTACCACAGGTGTCTGAGAAAAATCCAAAGTTTGGGTCTTTGGTCAGCATGTCCTTTTGAAGGTTCTTGCAGCGGGTAATTCGAGCCATTTTTGAAAAATTGAAAAATTCTGTTTAAACGCATAAACAAGAAATCAAGAATAATTGAGAAACAAAGCAATAGTAAACAATCAAATGCGGAAATGACAGAAAACCAATCTGAAAATGACCGAAGCTGTAAAAATAATCTCTTGTAAAAATTGCAGTAAAAACTCTTGCAGCAAAGTAATTTTTGAAAGTGAAAATGGTAAAGAAAATACAAAGAACCCGTTTATTTAGATTTTCCGTGGGTCGAATCCGAGCCATAGGATTAAAAGAAATGGACGGTCGAGATCAAACCTCGCATAATGTGGAATGAAGTCATGAAATTTGAATTTTATTCATTTTCCCGCAATCCGCAATCCGCAAATATCAGGTTGCGGGATACAGGAATACAAATTCCTTAACATTTAGTTTATCTTTTCTGCAATCTGCAATCTACAAGTTGCAGGATGTGGGTTGCAGAAACGCACAATGCAAATCATAAATCAAAACACTTCCTGCAATCCGTAATCCCCAAATTGCGGGATGCAGGTTACGGGATGACATACTTCATTTATCAAAAATATTTCCGCACCCGCAATTTTCATTGCAGGTTGCGGGACCGAAAAGTGGCAAACATAAAATAAATCTCCTGCAATTCGCATTGAGGGTTGCGGGTTACGGGACCAAAAAGTGGCAAACATAAAACAAATATCCCGCAATCCACATTGCGGTTTGCGGGACCTAAAAGTGGCAAACATAAAACAAATCTCCCACAATCCACATTGCGGGTTGCAGGAAAGACATATTTTAGAAAAATTAGTCTTTCCGCAAGTCACCAAAACACACAAAACATGCATTGCGGGTTGCGGGACCAAAAAGTTGCAAATACAAAAAAAATCTCTCGCAATCCGCATTGCGGGTTGCGGAAAAGACACATTTTGGAAAAATTATTCTTTTCCACAAGGCACCAAAACACACAAAACATGCATCGCGGGTTGCGGGACCGAAAAGTTTCAAATACAAAAAACAAGCTCCCACAATCCGCATTGCGGGTTACAGGTTGTAGGAAAGAGACATTTTTAGGAAAAACTAATCTTTTCTGCAACTCACCAAAAAACACACAAGAAATGCGTAAATTTAAAAAATGTTAACTAAGTCAAATCTTGGCAAAGACATAGAAACCATGATAAACTTCATGAGAACCCCTAAAATGACTAAGGAATTTAAATATTACAAATTTAGTTCACGTGTTTTGACAACTAAGTGGTAAGTAGTTTGTGCTATATGCTCATTCCATAATTGTTTTCAAACTATCCACCAGTATCCCAAAGGGCCAATGAATTAAACCCAAAGACTCTAATATGACTTTGTATCATTTCATAATGATAATATAATAACATTTGGATCATCTCATAGAAAATGATAATAAAACATTTGACCCTCCATATTTATATGTAAAATAGTGAACTGAAACAACTCATTAACATGGCAATGTTAGGCTGTTCATAATTGTTGTTGCTAATGAGGATAAGTATTTCATCGTGACATGATATGCTTTAGAAATAAAAAATAATTTAAACAAATCATCTAAATCTTTTTCATTATAATTGCAAATGCCATTAAGTAGTGTTTCATAGATACACTGCAGCTCTACAAGTACATACCAACAGCTTATAATTTTTTTTACAAAATTATATCAAGTGCTAAGAAATCAATGCTCTAGAATATTGAGATTAAGAACATCATGCTTATAGTTGTTTAGAACAATACAGTCTCATACTCTATACAAGAACCTCAATAAAAAAATTCCTTTAAAGATTGCAAAACCTCCTATTGTCCTGCTTCTAACGACCTCACTATTTCAACTTCCACATTATTTGACTTTTAAAAATTTGTGATTTTCTGCTTTTAATTTTTTTCTCAGTACAAGATACAGTAACAATTTAGACTCTAGTAAAAGCTGTTCTAAACAACATGCCTATTTATCAATCCTCAATTTTGCTGGCCCCAAGTTCTGTAATTAGAATGATAGAAGGAATGCTTAGAAAATTCATTTGGGAAGGGGGCAAAGGGAATGAAAAGAAACTTCACCTAGTCAAATGGGATACGATCCAGAAATCTCGAGATGAAGGAGGGCTTTAAGTGCGAAGCTTAACCATCCAAAATCAGGCTTTAGGAGCTAAGTTGCTCTGGCAGATGATCACAGGGAAAGAAAGCTGGAGCAAGGCAGTTCTCCGCAAAAAATATTTCCCCGGAACTAGAAAGAGATGCCTGGACACGCAGCCCCCAATCAGAAATGGCTTCCCTGTTTACACATTATGTAGGAAAGCGCTAGAAGCATTCAAAAGGAAATTTTACTGGATACCTGGGAATGGGAAAACAATCAAAGTCTGGGAAGACTCCATCATGGGAGAAATTCCTATTGGTTTGCACATGGAAGTGAACAACATCAAACATTGGCTGTTGGATAAAGGAGCCACCTCGTTGTCGGATTTATCAGCTTGGGAAGACAATAATTGGATCGGCTGGGATCTAGGCGATATCCCATCTGATCTAAGCACTGAAGCCAAAATTCTAACTAATCTCCTCCAAGGCAAATCTTCAATTAAAGAAGAAATCAACGACAGAAGAGGGTGGGGAAACATTCCAGGAAATTATTCAACCTCCGAAGGTTACAAGAACTTCCAAGCAATCCCTTATGCTTCCCCCAACCCTGTAGCTTGGAAATTTCTTTGGTCTAAAGCCTTCATCCCAAAAATTGACATATTTTACTGGATGCTGGCCCACAACAGCATTCTCTCAGGCGAAAATCTAAAGAAAAGAGGAATGGAAGGCCCAACTCGCTGCCCTCTCTGCAAAAACAAAGAAGAAACCTCGGACCACATCATCCTTGGCTGTCAATTCTCTAAAAAGGTATGGCTAGAATCCATGAGACTAAACCCCTGCATCAATATTCCAGACACTATCCAGGGTCTTTTCTCAAACTGGATGAGCCTTACTTCGTTTCAGCTAGCCAAGAAAACTCTGCTTCAAATATCTTGGAAATGGCTTCCAAAAGCCATTTGCTGGAAAATCTGGATCGAGAGAAACAACCGCATATTTAGGGATCAAGAAAACCACCCATCTAAAATTGCTATCCAAGCAAGAGAAATTCTAGGGGAAGCTTTGGATCATAACCTATCCCTGAAAGACACTACACAGCTTCTGCTCGAAGAGTCCCACTGGTTAAGCATGATAGTCTTCAATCTTCAGAAACGAACCTGGCCATTTCAACCTCAGACTGCTCATTGGGAAATCAGGTTTAATGAATGGGACTTCATCAGTTGGAAGTCTTCTTTGAACGAGCCTTGTCTCTTCTTCGACGGAGCCTCGAAGGGCAATCTAGACTAAGCTGGTTGCGGTGGAGTGATCACCTTGGCTAATGGAAATGTGATTAGCAATTACTCTTGGGGACTAGGCACTGACTCTAATAATATAGCTGAATTCTGTGGGCTCCTGCAAGGTTTAAGGATCATACATTCCAAAGGAATTGCCAAGCTGTCAGTCTTTGGCGATTCTAGATTGCTAATTCATGCTCTCATAAGAAACAGGCGTCCCTCTCAACTTAAAATGGCTCAACTTTACCAAAAAATTTGGCTGATTAGTAAAAAATTTCAAATCATAAGATTCTTCCATGTGCTCCGTGGTCTGAACTACTTGGCAGACAAAGAAGCAAACCATGGGACTCTCTTGGGCAGAGGAATATTAATTAAAGATGGTTCTGAGCAACGATGCGACATCCCCTAGTTGTAGAATATTCGAGATCATTTTCCAGCGACTTCATTTGCTGGGCAGAGCACATGTGAACCACGTTTTTTCCCTTGCTCTAGTAATTGCCAGAAAATCTCTGCAAAATCACAGATGGTCATGGTCTTCTCGCGACTGTGATTCCCATTCCTCTTGTTACTTAATAAACGCTCTGCTCATCCTTCTTTTGAGCAGCGAAGTGAAAGAGTCAGTGGATAGAAGGCCTGGTGAAAATTCAGGCTCTAGATATAGCTTCGAGACCAAGGAAAATCCCAGTCTCTGTCAAAACCATCGCTGCTTCTCTCTGGAAAATCCCTTTCTCACGATGGCATCACATGGTTCTTCTTCAAGCTCCAGACCTTCAGTGGAAGATAGAATTGATTCACTGGAGACCTCGATGGGAAGACTCAGAGCACGATTGGACAATCAGGACAAGCTCCTGCAAGCAACAACCAAAGCAGGAGAGAAAACATGGGACCTTCTCAACGAAGATATAAGGAAGCTTCGAGCAGATCATGAGGCCTCATCAGAGAAATTATAAGACTTTAAAGATGAGACTCGCACCAGCTTCAAAGATGCTACAAATACCCAAGGCGACTTTGGAAAACGCATTAGTGCCCTGGAAACTGCTGTCTCCAAATTAATGGCCAAAATTGGCAAATGAAAAGCACAATGATGGGTGTCTGTAGTCCCTTATTTCATGCTGCTTCCATCTCTTCATCTCTGTAATAGTTTCTTTGCTGCCTTAAATTTTTTGTAATCAAGCCATTTGGAGCTTTGGATACCTAGACGCTTTTTGAATTAGCTCAGCTTTGAAGCACTGTAACTCTGTCAAAGCACGTGGTAGCTGTTTTATCGAACTTAATCTAATCTATCCCTATGTTTTAGTAAAAAAAAACAATTTAGACTCTATAGAATAAAATGAAATTTTTTGAGAGTTGTGATCTAGTGCTATCTCCCGAAAGATGATGTTCAATATATACAGGAAAGCTGAACTAAAAAGCCCCACTTAAAAGCAAACGCAAAGGGTTGAGTAAAGAAGATAGTAGGTTCCTTTTACAAAATGGATCAAGAAAAGTAAATCTACTATAAAATCAACTTAATACTAAGTGGAATTTGAAATGATGATACCCATTTAGGATAAAATCAACTTTAATACTAAGTGGAATTTCAAATATTTATGCATTGATATCCATTTAGGATCCAAATAAATACCCCCTGAAAGATAACTATAAATTAAGTGGGACTTCATTTTTAAAAATAAAATGAAAAACAATAAACTAGCTTTTTAAAATAACTAGGAGATAATATTGGGAATGTATTTTAGGGAAATAACATACATGAGCTTACACACCAATATTAGGTGCGTTTGCAACGTTTTGAGATATAATCTGAACTTTGAAGCATAGAAGACATTTTTTCAGATATTACAAACATAGAAGACATTTAATTTTTGAAAAAAGAGAAAAACAATTTCCCATATCCATAGTCAGAATAAGGATAGAAAAAAGAGAAATCATACTAAGGATACCATTTACAAAATTGTCCTTGGAGATGTTTATTGCATAGTGAATAGAGATGTTTTGATTGGCTAGAAATTGATACATAAATGGTGGGCAACAATTAACAGTGAGTTATTGAAAACATTGTCTTTTGCAATCAAGGCATAAATGCCATTTGACTTGCTTGAGACACACACACTATACACATTTGGAATTTAGATCTGATTTAACACTTGATTGCATTGAGCTCAAGAAAGTGTTTTTGTCCTCTTGACAGTTTTATCAATTTATACACATTTTCTAAAATTGTCTTGTCCAAAACAACTTGTGTAAGAAGTGACGTTGTCTTATCTTTGGCAAACCACAACTCATTTTCAATGCTACAACTTATTCCTTTAGTCATGCCAATGCTTTTCATGCTATGATATCCAAGCTTCAAAGCCACCTGGAAAAGATGCAAGGAAATATGGAAATGAGCATAAATTTTATTCATTTTATCTAGAATTACAAACCATAAAAGCATTAAAGTCTTTGCATAGTGATGGAATTCTAAATCATGCATGTTTCAAGCTTAAACATTTTAGAATAACCAAATTTTCATATTTGTAATTCTCACCTTCACTTATCTGGATTTATTTCATTGTCTTGTTTGGTAGCTCTATCAATGACATCATCAAATGTTTGTCTCCTTTTAGTCCCATGTGTTGGGGGAGGAAAGCATGCAGAACTAGATGATGTGTAAGAGTGCTAACGAGTGACCATCCTTTCCAAGAAATATTTTTGACGTTGTAGGGTATGCCCAAATCCATCTTCCGCTTGTCAGAAATATGGAGTAGTAGGATGGTCTAACTCTAAACTACTTGATACCAATGTTGCTTTGAGCTCATTGGCAACATCTTCCATGTGTTTCTCTAGGAAGCGGAGATGTGATTCTTCACTAGGCAATTGCATAATCGACTCAAAAATGTCTTGAATACATTGCGTTACACTTCCTTCATCATGACTTCGATTTACATTGTTAGAAGCAGCCATCGAACCATTAACATTACTATATACCTGAAAACAAATAAAGAAAAATTCACGTCAATAGTAAAAGAGTAATAGAAAACTATAAAATGAACCAAGTTATGAAATGACTACCATGATAGGAATATCCAAGTCATTTGCAATTACAGAACCATCATTTTCAGTGATCTGGTAACAAAACATTGCAACATATTAGGCCACAACAACCACTATTTAAGATCTAAAACATTCCTAATGATCTAAACATGCATTATGAAATACTCAAATAACATGATATGAAGTTGTTTCATCGATTCTTATTTCTAGCTCTTCTTGTTCCAACTTGTTTTTGTCCCTCATCATGGTAACCTTAATGACATGTTTGCACAAATATCCATTTTTTTCCCAGTTGCAATCGCACATAGCAAAGTTTGGACCTGATTTCCATACCATATATCTTTTCATCTCATAATGTTGGATTTGCATCCATGCCATCGAAGGATCTGAGTGGTGCAGTGTAACGTTATCATCTGGAATAGACTACGCTCTTAGCCAGGACTAAGCTTCTATTTTATCCACCCTATAATTTCTATGGAAACCATGTTCCTTTTTGCATGCACACCACCAATAAAAAATGTGGACCATTGTTATCAATTGGCGCACCAACCAATCTACTCGATGATGGGAAACTGATCGTATTGACCTTAAAAATACCCTTTTCAAGTGTGAATGGTATGAATCCATGGTCCCATTTGTTTCTTGTCCAACATGCTTTAAAGTACGACAACATTTTGCCCACATTCCTAATAAACACCAAAAAACATAAGCTAATAGATAAGTTCATTTTTTAGAAGATTTAGATTCTAATTCCTGATTAACTTTGAACAAGCTTGTTAATTTTGCACAAGGTTATACACTCTTTCACCCTAGATCTATAGCAAATTTAAATCAATAGGTATTTTCCTGATTTTGACTGCGACCACTAGCATGCCTCCTAGAGGCAATTCTGGTAATTCTAGGACTGATTTCAGGACAGACCGTAAAATTTATTAGTTTCAGTGAGTATTCAATGTTCCCTTTGACGAACCACCAAATTTGTGCAATATGCAACTCGCTACTGGAATTAATTATATATTTTTTCTTTCCATGAACAATAATTATTATAATTCATTTATACTATAATAGCTGGATAAGCTCAGGCGTTTCATATGGCATGCAACCCTAAAAACATACTTTTTACGGAAGAGATGAATCTTTACTCTGTTCTCCGAAGACCTAAAATCCCATACCAGATACATTTCAGCAATCACATTTGATGTTGTTCATTTCTAGAGCGTTGCAAATGATGGCTCTGTTTTGTTTTGATCTGAGCTTTCCAGGCAATATTTCTTTGTTTTGTTTTGATCTGAGATTTTGATGTATTTGCAGAGACTCCCTGTGTGTTGAATATGAGGTTGGTACTATTTTGCTACTTAGCTTTGCAACATAGACACATAAATGTCTTCTCAATATCACAAGAATCAATTATAGGTAGTTTCTATTTGCAGAATAACTTTAGCTTTAGTCATTTCTATTAGTTTCATACGACATGCAACCCTAGTCCTTCCTTTAGTTCCAGTCATTTCTATTATTTTCATTAGCCTTGCAATGAGTGTTGGTTAGGTTTTGTTCTTTCTAGGGATTCCAATGTTCTAGATGATGGAATTAAAAAGTGATTTCAATGGATTTCAAACCCTCCTCCCTTTAAGAAAGTGATTTCACTAGATTTCAAACCCTCTTCATTAAGAAAAATGATTTCAATGGATTTTTGTCACTCATCTGTGCAACACCTAGAGAAATGTTTGCTCTTAATAACATAAGATTCAATTATAGGTATTTTAGCTCTTAGTTTAAAATTTAAAATTGAAATCAGGGAAATGAAATGAATTACTATAAATCTGTTGGTCGCGGTAACGATTGTTGCTCCGGTAAAATAGGTAACCGCTTTCATGAAAGTTGTAATGCTCAGGGTTCAGGTGTCCAAATCTTAACAGTACATCAATATCTTAACAGTACATGAATCAAACTCTTAAAATGAAGATGTATTGAAATAAATGATTGGAAATGGATTGAAGCTTTCTTTATAAAAATTCCCTACGCAAGACTGTTGTTTTTGAAATGGTACCTTACAGATTGTGGCGTTTGGTTATCAAATTTTGAGCTATGTCACCAGCATATGCAACCTAGACCATATTACAGGTATCGACAGCCTTCCACAATAGGGATCCAGGAACAGGTGCAACCCACACCAGCTTATGCGATTTGGGGCGCGCGATTGGAAGCTTTCCACACTAGGGATCGAAGCAAGAGAGCCAAATCAATCATGGTTTGAAAACTGATCCGGGAATAGGGAAGTGGGATATGTCATGGTTTGAAAACATCGAGGTTGGTGGACAAACATTAATGCAGGAGTTTATGTCTTGGGCGGCGGTGGCGGCAGGACGGTGGATGACGGGTGACGGAGGTTAAATGGAACGGCTAACGGAACGGATAGGGCAGCCAAAAAGTTTAAATTTTTTTCGTCAATGGACAAATCCTTGGACTCAAAGGGGCCCATTCCAGGTGGCTTATCCAACATGAACATACATGCTAGATAAGCTCGGCCTTCTATCACTGAATGACTGAATTGGATGGGCTTCTTGCTTTTGGTGGATGACACTCTCCACATATTCTAATAGTGTTTTAGTGCACTGATGCTTCTGGAACATATGGACACGAGCTACAAATGATATCACATTGACTTACATATCGAATGATGTGGAATATTGGTTTCAATGGAAGTTATTTAAAGACTTTCAATGAGTGCATACCTCATCGCATCAATTAATTTTGGGTTGCAAATGTGTTGATTTATCAGCTCCTCATACCTATATCTATAATGCTTGTTAGGTATCTATAATACTTGTTTAGGTAAATCTATAACTCTTCTTTGGAGTAAAAGTACGAGTTATACATATTATTTTTATTTCATTTTTTAGCATTTTTAACTATCATTTTTTTTAGCATTTTAAACTATTTTATCCAACCTCTCTTGCAAAATACAAGATCTAAAAATAGTTTTATTCCATGACTATATTCTTGTAAATCTACTTGAAGAGAAATTATGTATTTCAAAACTTTGAAAATAAGCACATACCATAGTCTTCCAATAACTAATAAATGCAGACATAAATAAAGGTAATAGAAAATATGAAGGTACTGCTGAATGAGATAATACTTAGCCTTCCTGCACATTTGTCTACTTAATAAGAGGATAAGGAGGAAACAGGGGACTTATTCTAGTCACGTAATGAGAAAATTGAAAAATAGTTAGAGAATAAGAGGTTCAAGTCCCCAAAATTTGATGATCCACTGCATCATCATGGGTTCAACTTAGGTCCAAGGAACTACTTTATTCCCAAGATTGACATGATAAAGTTTGATGGCAATGATTCAATAACATGTATATTCGAAATGGATGAATTGTTTGAATTACACCAAGTGACAACTTTGCAAAAGGTAACTGTTGCATCATTATATTTAGATCTTGATCAATTTGTATGGTACCAATGGCTTTATGACCATAAAAAGGAATCTATTTTGTCTTGGTCTATATTCATGAAATAATTGATTGCACATTATGGGGATATCACCATCAACACTTTATTTAGTGAGTTGATAAATCTCAAGCAAAAAGGTGCAATTACACAACACATTAAGCAATTTCAGAAGTTAAGTCTTATAGTGAAGAATATTTCATAAGATAATTTGTTAGATCTCTTTATGGGAACTTTAAAGGAGAATATTTAATATGAGATACTCATCCTTGAACCTAAATAATTGGAGAATGCTTTTAGCTTGGAAAGGAAATTTTAATGTAAAAATATGGTGATGACTACTAGAAGGACCACCTCCAACACATATAGATAGAATAATGTTCCTTATTATAACCCACCTCAAAGGTGGAAACCTAAACAAATGGATGAAACAAGAGCAACAGTTCTATGCTTTAATTGCAACACAAATTATAGTAAGGGACATGAGTGTGGTGAGAAGAAATTATTCTACATAGATTGTGAAGAGGAAGAAGCAAAATAGCAGGAACCATCTCAAGATGAAGAAATATAAGAAATCACTCTCAAAGAGATTACTCCCACCATATCTTGTCATGCATTGGATGGAATTAACACTCCTAAAAATATCAAGATTCAAGGATATATCAAAAATAAAAAGCTATTAGTGTTGATTGATTATGGTAGTAATCGTAATTTCGTTCACTGTAAACTAGCCAAAGTTCTCATTTCTTCGTATATCCAACACCAGAGTTTCAAGTAATGATTGGAGATGGAGGAGCTATCAATTTCTCAATGAAATTCCATAATATAAATCTTACTATGGGGAAGTATGTATTGAAATAGTCCAACGATTTCTATCCCAATGGGAGGTGCTGATGTTGTTTTTAGGGTTCAACGGTTACAATAATTAGGAACAATGGATTTTGATTCTCAAGAACTTTTCATGAAATTTTCATGGGAAGCAAAATAATTGGAGTTAAGGGGTATCATAGGGAAACCAAGCAATGTGATAAGCTCTAATGTTATGCCAAAATTGTTGAAAAAGGGACATCAAGGTGTAACTATACAATTATTCTCACTAGATGATCAAACATATAAGCATCCTATTCCCCTAGATGTTCGAAGGGTCATTGATAAGTATTCAAAGGTATTTGAAGATATTCCAAAAGGTCTTTCAACTACTTAAGATTTCGATCATGTTATTCACTTAAGTCCAGGAAGTGTTCCTCCTAACAACAAAACTTATAGACGCCCCTATGGCCAGAAGAGTGAAATTGAGTCTATGGTTGAAGAAATGTTAGAGGCTGGCATAATGAGGCCTAACTAAAGTTATTACTTTGCACTAGTGTTAATGGTACACAATAAGGATGTCTTATGGCGTATGTGTCTAGATTATAGACAGATTAACAAGATCAACATTAAATATAAGTTTCCCATTCTTGTCATTGATGAATTGTTAGATGAACTACATGGAGTAGTTTACTTCACAAAGCTGGATCTCTATTCAAGGTATCATTCGAGTGGAACGACGAAAGAATAAATAAGAAAAAACATTCATAACTCATGAAGGTCATCATGAATTTCTAGTCATACCATTTGGCCTTACGAATGCAGCTTCCACATTTTAAAGTTTGATGAATTCCATTTTCAAGCCCTTCCTTAGAAAATTTGTGTCAGTATTTTTTTGTTGATATAATAATCTATAACAAGTATTGGGAAGAACATTTTCAACATGTTGACATGGTGCTACAACTACTAAAGGAGCATCAACTATAAGCAAAACCTTCCAAATGATTCTTTGGGGTAAAGGGGGTAGAGTGTTTGGGTCATATTGTATCCGATGAAGGTGTCAAGGTAGACACTAACAAAATTAAATCCATGATGGACTGGCCGATTCCTAGAACCTTAAATAATATTAGAGGATTCTTAGGTTCGACAGGGTTCTACCACAAGTTTGTTCGAAACTATATGGAAGAACAACAACACTTCTAACAAAATTATTGAAGAAGGAAGCATTTTCTTGGACTATAGAGGCAACTCAAGCTTTTGAACAACATAAAGAAGTAATGTGCAAAGTTGCTATTTTGACCATACTAGACTTCACAAAAACCTTCATTGTGGATGTGATGCCTCAAGAAATGGAATTGGTGTTGTTCTAATGCAATAAGGACGACCCCTTTCTTTCAAAATTCAACCAATAAAGGGAAAGAAATCACACAAACCCATTTATGAGAAGGAAATGATGGTAATACTACATACACTTAAGAAATGGTGTCCTTACCTAATAGGTAGGAACTTCAGGGTCAAAACAGATCATGATAGTATTCAATATAACTTCTTGGAATAAAGATTATGTTTAAAAGAAAAACACAAATGGGTAAACAAGATGTTCGGATATGACTTTGAAATATCTATAAAAAAGGGAAACAAAATGTGGTGGAAGATGCACTCTCCAAAAAAGATGAGGATGTTGAGGCATTAACTTGTGCAGTTTTGATTATACAACCGAATTGGGTAGTAGCAGCAAGGGAATAATGAAAGAATTCCCTATCTATGTGGAAGCTCATTTAGAAGCTACAAAAGGATCCCAATGTATCATATACTTTTGTGTGGAAAAATGATTCACTATGGTATAAGGATCGCTTATATATATGTAAGAACTCCCAACTCAAACAAAATATCCTTTTGGAATTACATATCTCTCCTATAGGTGCGAACCTAAGATTCTTAAAAACCTACCACATGGTTAAGAAGGATTTTTTTTGGGAAGGTTTTAAATATGATGTTCAAAGGCTCGTGGTAGAATTTTTGGTTTTCCAACAAAATAAGGTTGAAATAGTTTAGATCTCGTGTCTCTTACAACCATAAGACATACCTAGTCAATGTTGGGAGGAAGTTTTAATGGATTTTATTACAAATATACACAAGTCAGAAGGGAAGAATGTTATTATGGTGGTTGTTGATAGACTCACAAAGTATGCACATTTTTGTGCACTCTATGACCCTTTTAATGGAAGTACAATAGTTGCAACATTCATGGAAACAATTCATAAGTTACATGGAAAATCAAAGATTATTGTAAGTGGTAAAGATCCAATTTTAACTAAAAATTGTTGGACTGAATTATTTTCTTGTTTGGGGACCTAGTTGGCTCACAGTTCATCTTATCATTCTCAATCCGCTGGGAAAACATAGATAGTGAACAAATGTTTGGAAGGATAACTTCATTGATTTGCATATGATAAACAAACATAGTAGGTGAAATGGTTATGTTTGGTAGAATGTTATTACAATACTTCCTTCCGTACGTCATTAAAATTGTCTCCATTTATGGCACTTTATGGGTACCATACTCCATCCATCACATCTCCCTTAAAAGAAAAATATAAAGTTCAAGTCGTGGAAGATCACCTAGAGCACCAACATGAAGTTCTCCATATATTGAAGGACAACCCGAATGTCTCCATTTATGGCACTTTATGGGTACCACACTCCATCCATCACATCTCCCTTAAAAGAAAAATATAAAGTTCAAGTCGTGGAAGATCACCTAGAGCACCAACATGAAGTTCTCCATATATTGAAGGACAACCCGACTATGTCAAAAAATAGGATGAAACAACAAGCAGATCAACATCGCTCTGAAAGGAGTTTTGAAGAAGGTGATTGGGTTTTTATGAGGCTGCAACCTTACAACAAACAAATTTCCATAAAAAAACTAGATAAGGACAATAAATTAGCACCCAAGTACTATGGTCCTTATAGAGTGTAGCAGAAGATTGGTAGCATGGCTTACAAATTGGAGCTCTCTTCATCTTCAAGGGTACACCCAATTTTCCATGTCTCTTGCTTAAAGAAGGTAATAAGAGACACGATCCCAATTCAAACTATCTTTCCAAAGCTTAATGAAGTTAAGGAAAAGTCATATCGAAACCTGAACAAATCACTGAAACAAGGACCAAACAACTATACAATCATGATATTACTGAGTACCTCATCAAGTGAAATAACTTACCATTCAAAGTTTGACATGGGAAAATGAGTCCTTCATACAGAAGCATCCACAACTAACCAAGCATTGAGGACACCACTTGTTTGAAGGGGAAATGCATGTTAAGCCCTAAATGGTGCTATATTACACCCTATATTTTGGAACATTACATATTATTGATGTCATTTTGGGTCCATTAGTGGTAATTGTCATTGGTATTATTATATTATTGATTTCAGTTGGGGTCCATTAGTTGTAATTGTACATCTTTGTCTCCTATATAATGGAAGGAGACATTTTCATTTGAAGCATATTATCTTGTCTTGCCTTGTCTCGTCTTGTATTGTATAAGGAGGTTTCCTCCTTGAAGAGGCTTGTTCTTCATTTATTTTCTTCAATATTAAGGCACAAATTATTCGTCCTGGCCTACTTATGCTCTTTCCATGCTCTTTTGGGGAATTTGTTCCATAACATGCATCCTAATAGATTCGATTCCATGGAAAATCTCATTCCTTTGAATCGTCATATTTATGAATGGTATTGGAGAAACTAGAAGATCATCTTGTAGAGTTCATGTGATGGATTAGATTCTACAAGCATGTAAGTAGATTATCATTCTCATGCTCAACTTGTCCATTTTAATAATAGTATAGAGTAGCTTCTTTCTTAAAGGAGCATAGAAATAAAGGGCCTAAACAACATTATTATATGAGCATGTATTATGTAGCTTCTCCAAACCTATGTAGCATTGGCCATCTTCGACATTTGTTAAAAATATTCTAACATTATGTTTGAAATTATATAATGGATTCACCTCAAAGCTTTCAACTCTAAATTCACAAGGTCCATGATTAATGTTCCTAAATGGGGCATTGTTAAACAAATTGGATGACAAGGTGTGCTAAACTCAACAAAAATGTTTGGTCAAAACTGCCCAAAACATGCCACACAAAATCTCAAACTTAAAATCACTAAAAAAGTTTCAATTGCACCAAACCACAACTTGCATATAGTTGGCATTAATTTGGGCCCAAAACTAAATGTTAAAGCCTCAATCCCAAACAAAAATTTCTCTTGACAAACATGTCTGAATTCATACTATCCAAAATAAGCACAAGGAACAACTTCAAGGAAAATCAAAATAAGGGAAGAAAAAACTAAGAGTAGGATACATAGAGCACAATGATGACCACTTCAATCTCCACCTTTGCAATAAGTGCTTTCAAGTTAAAATCTTGCAACAAGCTAACAATGTGTAGTTCTAATGTCAAACCCCAAACTCATTCTCATTAATTTCCATTGCTTCACCAAGGTAGAGAGATTTCAACAGTTTACACCATGCAGAGCACATACCAAGGAACATACCAATACCAATGTAAATAGAGAACACACAATAATAAATATCCAAACCACACCTTTAATTTCCAATAAAATACAACCAATAAATATCAATAATCAAAATGAATCTCAAACCCCACAAACTCCAATATTACAATAGATCAACATTGCACATACATACAAAATTATAATTATTCTCACGATGTTCATAACCCAATTTTATACTTTTTGCAAAATGTAAAGTTAAAAAAAAAATCAACACAAAAACCAAATTTGTTAGTAGCCAACCTTATTTATTTTTGACAACCTTCTTTGTGAAGCCAATGCAAAGTTGTGAAGCCAATGCAAAGTTATGGGCTCTTTATAGCCTATAGAAATATTCCTTAGAAGAATGAATATTGGGTTGGGTGGTATAAAGAATGTAGAAACACTAATTTAAGAGCATGGACTAAGGTTCACAAAAGACTATGTAAAAAAATTATATAAAAAATATATAAAAAGATAAGCTTAGCTATATAAAGTGTATAAAATATAAAGTTAGTATATAATCTAGATGGAAAATAAACGAAATATAATAAAGATTTGGGAAATATTAGGATACTAGCATAGATCCATGTGAAAGGGGATCTACGAAGCACCCAAATATCTAAAGGTGTCAATGTGTAATCCAATGTTTATGGTTTTAGTTTATCTAATTTATATTGTTTTATATAATGCAATTCTAAATGGTTTAATTTAATTTAAGCATGCATGTTATTTTTATAAAGGACATTTGTCAACTTTTGGATGAATTAAGAAAGAGTTATACATCTCTCCTATATTAAGTTGTAGAATACACCTCTTCAATACAAAAATGCAAAATAAATAAATAAATTATTAAATATAAAATAAAAATCTGCAAATAAATTGAATAGATTAGAGTTAATATTCAATACAAAGTAACTTAAAATACTTGCAAGAGATAAAATCAAATCCAATGAAAAGGTATGTAAATATTAATTTAATTAAAAAATACATGTTTAGTAATTTTAGTTTGTTTATGGAAGGTAAGTATAAAGATATAAAAGGATATAAGGTCGTCATGGATTCCTTGGATGATACAATAGAGGGAAAAACTCTCCAAATGGCGAAGTGCACACTAGTAAGAGAGACCTTCAAAGATTGGGAAGCCAGAGAGAGGAAGATGAGCGATAAGCCCAAAATATGGATCCCCCGGTACATCCCCTTTATAAATTTAAAACAAACTTATAATCATCAAAACTCGACTATCTCTTCCAAAAATATTTACTATAACTCTTTTCAATAAACAAAAGAGAGTGAAAACTAGACTAACTCTTTTCAATAAACAAAAGAGAGTGAAAACTCGACTATCTCTTCCAAAAATATCTACTATAACTCTTGTTAATAAACAAAAGTTTCCCAAATTTAAGAAATAGATGTATCAACAACCACATGACATAAACAATAACCAATAAAACACAGTTTCTCAATCTAATCTTATCATATAAAACCACCACTCCATTCTATATATAAAATTTACTGAAACCACCATTCAAATAAAAACACAAAATTAAAATATTGCTTAGTATAAAAATTGAATTATAATAAAAGTACACAATATATATTTGAAAACTTTCATTATCACCATTCAAATAGAATTACAAAATATTGTTTAAGAAATACAAACATTAAATATATCATCACAACGCCTGGTTACTAAAAAAACTCGATACAAAGCTTCCTCGTTCAATCCAAAAAGTCTCCATAATAACAACTACTACAAACTGCGTTAAACGGAGTTAATCACTGCATGAAGAACTCGGCGCTGCAGTTCACTAAGCCTCTCCATGAAGAGCTCGGCGCCAAGCAACCATGGATCAGCCTCAGCTTAGGGCTAAACTTGTGCTAGGTTTACTAGCTTTCGAACGGAGGCTGCCATTCACAACTTGATAAAACAAGATATAGGCATTCATGGATTTTCTGGGATTAAATACATCATCAGATGATCCAAAAAAACTCTCCAGCTCACTTTCCTCGATCTTTTCTACGTTGTCATCATCAAACTTAAGCCACTGGTCGGCGCTCTTCACCAATGTAATGTAATGCCCATAATTTACCTTGCGCCCTATATGAACCACTACAGCAAATAAGGAGTACAGAGAATCCTCAGCTTCTTGATCTACAGCACAGTTAACAGGTAGTCTGAACTCCATGGAAAACGCCACACGACAGAACAGCTTCTTGAATCCCTCAAATCCACCTTCCTCACCTGTGTATTTGAAACGTTTCAGATGGCAAATAAGAACTTGAGGAGGAGACTTGATCTTTAACTTCTTCTCGGCTTCTTGCAAATGGCAGCACTTGTCGCACCAGTATTTGTTTCTCCCACTCAGTTTCTCCACAGCGCTGAATGCATTCAGACATCCTGACAGAGAATAGTTTTCCTGGACCTCCACGCTGAGATCCATAAATGGCTCTTCTGTGCAGGTTACAGTCTCACAACAGGAACACCGAGTTTCGCTTCTGAAAGTACCTCCAAATATGTCAGTAAGACTGTATTGCCTCGATTGACTTTGCTCGGCCGAATCTGCAGGTTCACTGTCTTGCGTCCCAACTTTCGTCTCGGCTTCCTCAAGGTGGAAAGGAACACTTTGTGTGCCATCCCTTACTGTGATTTGTTCGTCCAGAGAATTTAAAAGAAATATCAAAAACTCATGTGCATCGTGATGGGTTTTACAGCAACGAAAAATCTCATTCGTTTTCGTCACCAACTCTACGAATCGTCTGGGAGAAACGTGAGATTTTTTTTTGGAGTTCATCTGATGGAATAGATCTACCAAGCAAGTTAATAGAGTATTATTCTTATTATCACTTACTCCATTACCATAATATTGGAGCAACTTACTTCTGAATGGAGTGCAGTAAAAGAGGGCCTGAACAATGCTATTACAGTAGCACGTATTGCCCAGATTATCCAGACCTACGTAGCGTTGGCCGTCTTCATAGTCTGAAACCGTAAAATGGCTGCACGTCAAAGCTTTCAATGCAGAATTCAGAAGATCCATGATCACTATTCCTACTTCACAGCCATAATATGGCATAGATCCTTATCATATATCTCCTAACAATTCCTTTTAAATGCCAAAATAGTTATGATGAAGTGCATGCATGGTAGTTAGATGAAGTGCATGCATATGCATGGTAGTTATGATGGGCACCTTCGTAGTTAGAAACAGTTTTTTTAGGGTATATGGGGCAACGAATTTTAAGGTATTAATAGGATTAATATAAATAATATATTAACCATCGCTTGCCTTTACTCACGACTCAGTTGTCACCTTTTAACTCAAATATTTTTAATTTTTTTATATTATTTATATATATTTAGAATAATGTCTTATTTAATTTATGACTAGTAAATTTAGATAGACGACATTTAAGTGCCACTAACTAATTGTTATCCATGCCTATGTTTCATCTCCTTATGAGAAAATGATGGTTCACCTTTTAAGTAATTATAATCACAAAGAGAAAGCAAGTGTAGATAGTTATTATCTATGCCATAACCATCACATGCCCGTTATTCATCATAGTTATTATTTATGTAAATTAACATATTTTTGTTTTTTTAATATTATTTATAAATGTTTATTTCAAATTTGGAATGAGGGGTATATAATAAAAATATTAATAGTCCACTCATCTAATCTTTCTACAATCTAGGAAAAGGATAAAATCTTCATAGTTTAATTGTTTATTCTTCCTACAATCTAGGAATAGGATCTTACTTAACAGATGGAATCCAATGTTTTTCGTAGAATTTTGAGACTACTTGTTACTTAATTTTGGCCAATAAACATTGATAGGCAACATTTTTCCTTGACCCTTAAAATAATAATAATAATTATTAAATTTACTAATTCTAAGAAAATATACATATTGTAATTGATAATAAAATATTATTTTAAAAACAATAATAATAATAATAATAAAAAACCATTTTAAAAAACATTATAAACTTTACAAACACTACCAAATAATCATAATTACCCACAATAATAATAATATAACAAAAACATTGTTAACTTAAGAAACACCTCACATAAAGACCACTCTCCTAAATAGCTTAATGTCATTTTATGCATGCATAAGCTTTGCATGTATGTTATTTAATGCCTTAAAAGTCACAATGACAAAGAGATTTGCCAATATTCATTGCCATAGGCTTTAATTATTTATTAAACTTAAAAAAAAAATCTCTCTTATCCCATGTCATATTGAATTATTATGATTAATATTGAATTATTATGATTAAAAATAACGAAGCAAAATTATTGAGCATTACTACTCATATCTACATTACGAAAATGTTTTGCAATGTTTATAATAAGGATTAATAGGCATTTCCATTTTTTCAATGTTATATGATGACACATTATTGATTTGATTGTTCATCATTAAAAGTGATAACTTAATGAGAATATGCTTGTGTTCGAACTGAAGGACAAGTTTTTGCCTTTGAGAACATTTTTAAACAAAAATATTTTTTCGTGAGTTCTCTCAGCTTTGGATTGACGTTCTTTACTTGTTTTGCAGGTTGCTGCATCCTTTCATGTTGTTGTCGGTCTATGCTTGTGCTGCTTCGATTCCATCCGTATTTTGAATGGTTCTACTGGTGAAAATTGCTCCACCAAGGGTAATTTTCGTTCACCTGCTTTGATTGCTCTATTCCTAGGTTTGCCATCTGCTAGTTGGGTGTCTTCTTGCGTGAGCTGCATCTGGTTGCTTCAGGATCCAGGGAGTTCAGGCTTACTTATTGTTGTAGAGGAGTCTGGATTTCTTCCATTCCACAAGATCAGCTTCAGTTTGGTTGTGAGTGCGGCCTCGACTTGCTAGAAGAGTTTGCTTTCTTTGTCTGTCCCTGACCTGGTTCAAGATCAATTGAGTGTCTTTGGCAGAGGTCTGCTCTGCCATTGTTGGTGGAGTTGCTTTGATGTTCTGTGCGGAGCCCCCCTTGCCTCTTCCTCTAGACCTAGAGGCTTTCAAGAAATTGATAGCTTCTAGTGGCAAGAGGAAAGGTGGGCCTGCTCAGAAGTTTGTCAAGAAAGTGGACATCCCTTCTGTAGAACTCCCAGGGGATAAAACTTGTTGTTTGGCCTTAAATTTAGCAGAAAATGGGTTAATTTGGAAGTTTGCTAGTCTCTGGCCCTCTCTTAAGGCCATTGACGGGTGGGTGCAAAGGAACTAGAATCCACTAATCTCTGATAGCATCCGTAACCATTTTGTTGGGAGAGGTTACTACGTTTTTGTATTTGACTCCGTAGAGGACCGTGATCTTATATTCCAGAATGGTCCATACTTCATGGGCTCTTAGGGAATTTACTTGAATAAATGGACCTTAGATTTTGATCCCATGCAGGACGTTCCGTTTACAGTTCCTCTTTGGGCCAGGTTACCTCATCTCCCTCTGCATTGTTGGAACTCAGCTTCCCTCGAAGCCATCAGGAACAAACTAGGTAAATATATTGACAGGGATGAATGTAAAGATCAATTTTCTTGTGCAAGAATCTGTGTGGAAGTAGACTTGGAGTCTGGCCTTTCGGAGGCAATCAATCTAATAGTTCCTGAGTGGTCTCATACCCAAGAGTTGTATTATGAACAAATCCCATTTAAATGTAGATTCTGTCACAGTTATGGACATTTTGCTCGGAATTGTAAGAAAAAAGGAGAAGAGGAAAATGCTAATGAGAAAAATGAGCAGTGGAATCTTGCTCAGAAAGCAGGAATTTCCAATTCGGGACCCATAAAGAAGAAAAAAGAAGGAAAAATAGTGGCTAATGATCTCGTTGTTGAGAATCTTCCTACTCCCCTGGTTAACACCCCTATTGGTCCTTCCAACCATTTTGCTGTCCTCAGTTCTTCTGATCTCGAAGAAGGTGAAGTTTAGCACTTAGATGGGATTGAGATGGATTTAGTAGATGCTGGCTCTCCTCATTCGATTCTTCTTAGGGATGGAGATCCTCCTCTTCCCATTGGGGATTGCTCTCTCCCTTCTTATGCTAATATTGCTCAAAAGAAACCGGCTAAGAGCTCCGATTCCTCTGATGAAAACTCCGTTGAACAACTATCCAAAAAGGGTGGTAGGAAATCTAAGAAGGAGCTCCAGGAAGAAGAGGCTGAGAGACTTAAGACTCAAGGAAGTCAGTCCACCATTGAAATGTCTTACGAGAGGATTAAGAGAACCAGGCCTCGAAAGGGAGTAATAAATCCCTCTAACTCAGGTAAGTAATGCAACTAGTCTCTTGGAACTGTAGGGGAATGGGGAACCCATTAAAGGCGGATGCTGTAATTGACCTTTTGAGAATGGTCCCTTTAGACATTCTCTTACTCCAAGAGACCAAGGTTGAAGATGAAATACTGCTTATTTTAAGTAAAAAAAAGTGGAAGCTAAATTCTGGAAAAGCAGTCAGTGCTAGAGGCACCTGTGGGGGATTGGCCACCTTATGGTGTGAAGAGAATTTTCATTTAAAGAAGTATTTTTCCACCTAGCACCGGATATTCACATAACTCCTTCATGTTGCTAGTAAGATTTCAATATTCCTGTTTAATATCTACGTGCTTGTCAACTATATTGAAAAACAAATTTGATGGAATTCGATATCATAATTTTTGGAGGTCAATTCTCCAGTTAATTTAGTGATAGCAGGTGATCTTAACATTTCTCTGTCTCCTAATGAAAAAAAAGGTGGGCTGCGTGACATATATTTCATGCTTGGTATGGTGGAGGAGATAATTATAAATTGGGATTTGAACGATCTTAAACCAAAGTACGAGCGATTCACTTGGTCCAACCATAGAGCAGGAGCTGCAAATATATCTGCCAGGCTCGATCGATTTCTTGTCAGCAGTTCACTAATCAATGGGCAATCCCTTGTCTCAACCAAAATATTACCGAAGCTAACGTTTGATCACCGCCATATTTATCTGTTGTTTGAAAGAAAAGAGAGGTTGGGGCCAATTCCTTTTAGATATAGCCCTCTCTGTATCGATAGAGTGGGGTTCATTGAAGTGGTTTCCCAAGCCTAGTATCAATACATAGTTGGATCTCCCAGATTTTTCTGGGAGCAAAAACTAAAAAATACCAAAATTGCGTTGAAGCAGCGGATAAAATTCCCTCACCTTCTCCTACGATCTCCAAGGTAGCGCAAGTTTCTACTTTAGCTGAAATTCAATTGGGTATGGAAGACATTGACATCTCCAATTCCCATTTAGCGTTGGATAAATTGGCTCAGTCTAGTACTACTTAATCTTTCAGACATGAAGAAGAGCAACTCATGTTAAAGTCTCATTGTCTATGGCTTAAGGCTGGCGATAAGAACACTGCTTATTTTCATAGACAATGCAAGATTAGATTGTCCTGAAACCACATCTCTGAAATTTCTATTGGAGAGGGCGTTTTTGTTAAAGGTCAAGATCGGCTAAGACTGTATGCTAGCAAGCACTATCATCTTCTTATCCAGGATGATGGTATCACTGATAAGGATGCTTCTACTGAATTGTTGGCGAATATCCCTTCTCTGGTTAGTGTTGCAGATAATTATGATTTAATGAAGCCCTTTACCGAACAGGAAATTGTTGATGTCATCTAGGCTATGGAGTCTGACAAGGCTCCTGGGCCAGATAGATTTTTTGCTCATTTCTATAAATCCTGTTGGCCTGTCATCAAATCAGACTTGGTTCGAATGGTGATTTCCTTTCAAAGAAAAGCAAAAGTGCGAGGGTGCACCAATTCTACATTTCTTTCCCTGATCCCCAAGGAAGTTAATCCCTCTTCCTTTGACAGATTCTGTCCTATCTCGTTGTGTAATGTTTCCTATAAGATCCTGGCCAAAATTCTAGCCAATAGATTTAAGCTATTGCTAGGCAAGTTGATTTTCCCTCTCCAGGGTGGATTTGTGAAAGGCAGACACTTAGTGGATAATGTAATTCAGGTTCAAAAATCTCTTCACTCAAGCTTCCAAAGGAGAGAGAAAGGTATGTTAATTAAGTTGGACATGAAGAATGCATTTGACAGAGTTAAGCTTCCCTTCCTCTATGATGTTTTTCTCTCATTTGGTTTTTGTTCTGAGTCTGTAAGTCTGATAAAATCTTGCACTGATGGTCCTTGGTTAGCTCCATTAGTTAATGGGAGACCTTTTGACTTCTTCAAAGCTTCTAGAGGTCTTCGCCAAGGCTGCCTGATGTCCCCTTTCCTATATATCTTGATGGCTGAACTCTCAACAAAAAACTGATCTTTAATAAGGAAGCTGGATATATACCAGGTATTAGGATTTCCAGGGGAGTGGACCCAATCAACCATGCCCTTTTTGCAGATGATTCCCTGCCCCTGGGAGGGGTATCCATGAATATTTCCTGGGATTTTATCTGAAACCCTTGTAAAGTACTGCCTTTTCTTCTGGTGCCTTGATAAATAATGCCAAGAGTGCTGTTTATGGTTGGAATGTTGAACCCTCATCAATTCTATGAATATCAGGTTTCTTGGGATTCCCTGGCTTCGATAAATGGGATAAGATCAAGTATTTGGTTCTTCCTCTAACTCTTGGATCGTCGCCTCCCTCTCTCTGGCTTGAATTTTTGGCAAAGTTAAACACAAAAATTACTTTTTGGGGTGGTTAGTGGCTAACTAAGGATGGGAAACTAATCTTGATGAAGGCTCTCCTCTGAGCTTATCCTATTTTCCAATCCTCATTACTGTTAGCCCCAAAGAGTATCTCTGCTCATATTTCTAAATTGTTGCGGGATTTTCTTTGGTCGGGTGATAAAGGAAGTCTAAACAAGTTGCATTTGGTAAATTGGGAAGAACTTAAGAGGCCATTCTCACCAGGTGGTCTTCAAATCAGGGACCCTAGTCTAGCTTATCTAGCACTGAGTGGAAAGCTTCTTTGGAATCCTTTTGTGGATAAGAACCATCCAGTAAGCAAGATATTTTTTAAGAAATATATCTAAGGTGGTTCTCTGAGAAATCTCTCCTATGCAAATACTTCGACTGGTTCTTCTATTTGGAATTCCTACAGAAAAGGTTTTGAATTCTTTAATCAATAATTATTTAGAATTCCATGCAATGGGAAAAGAATACTCCTATGGGAGGAAAAAATCTTCGGGAATCCACCTTTTTCCTCAGTCACTTCTCTATTAGAGATTATGAACTGGGCTACAAATAAGAGCCTTCTTCGTTTGACTGACATATGCTATTGGGATAGCTTAGGGAACTGGGTAGGTTGGTCTATTCCAGATCTACCTGTTCACCTAAAATCTCAAAAACACCTATTGATTTTATCTCTTTCAGGCCTAGCTCCTGTTCATTATTCCCAGAAACATACTTGGGGATGGGGAAAAGATGGAGTTTATACAACAACTAAAGGATTCAACACTCTTCAATCTCCCCAGAGTTCAATTTTTCCTCCAACAATATGGAAATTGGTATGGGCTTCTCAATGTATGCCAAAGGTTAATTTTTTTATGTGTCTGGCATTAAAGAACAAGCTGTTGACAGGAGATAACCTTGCTAAATGTGGCTTTAATGGCCCCTTCTGATGATGCTTATGCAATTATGCTATGGAAACTATAGATCATCTACTCGTTGAATGTTTATTTTCCAGAAAAGTATGGGAATTAATTCTTTAGGATTTGAATTTCTGTATCATAGTACAGTCTTCAGTACCATCCCTTTACCTGGGATGGCATGCCAACCGATCTTTGAAAGCTTCCTCAGCTATATTGCATTTACATTGGTATTCAATTTTAAAGTTTACTTGGTGGGACCTGCAGCTAATTATAAATAATTGTATCTTCAATGAAACGACCCCTTCTATCCAACTTGCTGTCCATAATTTGAAAAACTGGTTTGCTGAATCCTCAGGTCCATCGAGGATGGGCTCTGCCACATTCAACTCAGGAATCAATTAGAAATGCCTAAAACCGTCTAGCTCCTTTCATTGGAAATATTGTGTAATTGAAGATTCTTTAATTTTTTTTTGGATGCACTCTGTTTCAAATGTTTTATTTTTTGATGGAGCTTCCAAAGGGAACCTCGGGGTATCCGACGCTGATGGTGTCATTTTCTTCCCCGACAGTTTGAATCATATCAGCTTCAGTTGGGGTGTTGGATCGATGACAAACAATCAAGCTGACTGCTACAACTTACTTATGGCAATTCAACTTGCAAAAGGAAAAGGGTTCAAGTCAATAGAAATTTTTGGTGACTCCGAGATGTTGGTGAAAACTCTAAATACAACAGTCACCTTCAACAACTCTCTCCTGAATGTAATTTTGCACAGAATTAAGACAAATTTGAAATACTTTGACAATGTGGAATCCTATCATATTCTCCGGGGGTAAATAAACTTGCAGATTCCCTAGCTAACAAAGGATGCCTTCTTCCTCAAGGAATTCTTAGTATTGATGGGGAATCAAGCATATTTCATCCTATACCATAATGGAGCTTCTCTCAGTTATAATTAGATTTTCAATTGTTAGTAGTTATATTCAGAGTAAGCTTCGGTGCAGTCTCTTGACTTCTAGATATTTGTAACTGGGTTGATTGACATTTGCCAAAATATACCAGTTTTCTCCATTTTAATAAATTTACTTGTTTGTGTTAAAAAAATAGTGATAAATTAATAAGAGTATCACGTAGTACTATTTGTATATACATTACAAGAATGCATTGAAATGTGTCTCTTTTTTTTATTGTTTTTGATTTAGATATTAATAAGCATCTTCATTTTTGGATCCCCTTGTATATAAATAATTTATTTGGAGACTACTTAACACATTTACTTTCAATCTAGTAATGAGCTATATATGATTATCAAAACAAATAGAGATATACATAAAACATAGACATATTTGCAATACTCCTAATTGCATTATTGGGCCTAGGCAAAGGAATGTAGAATTCACTTAGACTTCTGCGTAAGTATGGAGAAGAGCCAAAGAAGAAGAGAAACGAGCTGCAACCAAAGTAGTGACAGGAAATTAAGAAGGGAAAGGAGTTGCAACAGAAGCAGTGAAAGGAAGGAAGAAGAATGAAGAGGTGCAACAGAAGAGGAAGTTGCGCTAGAAGAAGAAGTCACGCCAGAAGGAAGGAGTGCGACAGGGGAAGATGCGATGGAATATTAGGGTGCTCACACGAAGTTGGTTCCACTTTTTAGTGCCACTTTATAAATTAGAAACACACTTCTGAAATGTAAATCCACAACACATATGCGTTATTGATGCTACGTTCGAAAAACCTGAGCCCAAAGACGAGGCTAAGGTTAGTAGATATCACATATGCGATATCTACTAACTAACCTTAGCCTCGTCTTTGGGCTCAGGTTTTTCGAACGTAGCATCAATGTGATATATCACATGTGCATTTTTTAAGTTTTACATATCGCATATGTGATATATCACAAGTGCAATATATCACATATGTGATATGCAAAAAAAATAAAAATAAAATAGAGGCGATATCTACTAACTAACCTTAGCCTCGTCTTCGGGCTTAGGTTTTTCGAACGTAGCATCAATGTGATATATCACATGTGAATTTTTAAAGTTTTACATATCACATATGTGATATATCGCAAGTGCAATATATCACATATGTGATATGCAAAACAAAAAAAATAAAACAGAGGCCGCGGTCCTCAATTTGTTATTTGCACAATGAGGCGATATCGGGACGACGAAATACCGCGATTGTGAAATACCACACCAACATTTTGCGTTAGAGCATTTGGAGTTGGCTTGGCTCCAATGGAAGGTAAGTACTCATATCATCCACAGTTGCATTCAATATTTGTTTGTTTTGGTTAATTTCATAGTTTTTATATTTGTTAAAAACTTAAAATGAATTTAATAAAAAAATGAATTAAATAAAAGAATAATATATTAAAACAATTTTTAATTTGTTGTTTAAATCTTAACAGATAACATGAATGTTCAAGATACTGTGAAAAATGAACCAAACCCAAACACAAACCCAAACACGAACCCAAACACAAACACAAAACCAAAAACAAACCCAAACACAGACACAAACCCAAACACGGAGGGGAAACAAGACCGCAATTCCCAGATTCTGGCTCGTTTGGGTGCATTGAGGCGCCTTAGCTCATATTTTAGAGGGGGGAATCATTTGAGACAATCTTTAGCCGAGGCATTGGACACCATAACAAACACAATTTCCAATGCCCAAGGAGATCTGTACAACATTAGCTCATACCTAGAATCCATGAGGCAATACTATTCCGATGGTTTGAGTTATAAAGACATCAAAAGCCTAAATATTACAAAATACCAATTGTTTTCATTATTCCAGGACCTAGAACCGGATTGGTTCCACCCACTAGTTGAGCACACATTTCCATAGACTGGTGCATGTAACCAAATATTAAAGTGAAATATCGCAATTGCGAAATACCACACCAGCGTTTTGCATTAGAGAATTTGGAGGGGGCTTGGCTCCAATGGAAGGTAAGTACTCATGTCATCCACAGTTGCATTCAATATTTGTTTGTTTTTGTTAATTTCATAGTTCTTATATTTGTTAAAAACTTAGAATGAATTTAATAAAAAAATGAACTAAATCAAAGAATAATATATTAAAACAATTTTTAATTTGTTGTTTAAATCTTAACAGATAATAGGAATGTTCAATATACTGTGCAAAATGAACCAAACCCAAACACAAACCCAAACACGAACAAAAACCCAAAAACAAACCCAAACACATAGGGGGAACAAGACCGCAATTCCTAGATTCTGGCTCGCTTGGGTGCATTGAGGCGCCTTAACTCATCTTTTTGAGTGGGGGATCATTTGAGACAATATTTAGCCAAGGCATTGGACACCATAACAAACACAATTTTCAATGCCCAAGGAGCTCTGTACAACATTAGCTCATACCGAGAATCCATGAGGCAATACTATTTATATGGTTTGAGTTATAAAGACATCAAAAGACTAAAGATTACAAAATACCAATTGTTTTCATTATTCCGGGACCTAGAACCGGATTGGTTCCACCCACCAGTCAAGCACACATTTCCATAGACTGGTGCATGGAACAAAATATTAAATCCAATTGGATGGATCGTTGGTATATGGTCTTCGATGAAGACCATCATGGGAATAGGGACATCCCATTTTATTTCCTGAGGAAGTTGTATGCAGAATTCATCCTAGGGAAAATTGTGAACTATTTCGATATTTTAGACTTCTAGGGTGTGGGTCATGGGATGCCCCAAGATAGGTAAGGGGCTAGGACTGATCCTAACCACATGCCACGCCCTCCACACACACCAAAACCCCCTCGACTATATCCTCTTGCGGGTCCTATGATTGATGATACACGGGAGGCCTTATTCGACTTGGAAGATACATTGCTTAAGCATGGGACTACTGTCCAAGGAAATGTAGGCCAAGGGGTTGGAACTTCTAAGGCTGGCCCATCACATAGTAAGGATCCATATACAGATCGTGTTGGAATATATTAAACCCACTCATAACTTAGGATAAAATAATTAATCATTATTTGATTAATTATTCACCCACCAGCTTAATTAGTTGGCATCCACTTGCTCCTTAAAGTCAATACATGCCATCTATATCCTAGGAATGATTTATTTCTAATTTTGGGTTGATCTTGACCACCTTTTGACCATCCATAATTAGTATACAGCACTTTACAACAAATTCTACTTTGTTCTGCTTTGTCTGCTTTTCTATGGATAAGATAAAAGCTAGTCAACTAGGAAACTGGAAGCTTTTGTTTCCAACCCATCCTCCATTATTTTTTCTCCATTTTCTAGGATTAGCATGTTTTTTCCATCTCCTTATTTTTATGGATGGGGGATCCTTGATAGATTTTGGAAGTGCTTTAGCCACCTATGGGGGTTTGCTATATTTTGGCAAGTCAGCCTTTTTGAGCTTTATGAGTTGTTTCCATACAATTCGATTTTCCTATGAGGGATGTACTATTTATGTACACTATTATTCATAATTATTCAATGGAAGTATACACACCAATATTCATCTCTTCATTCATGTGATTCCGTCTCTTTTCTTCTCTCTATTTTTCTTGTGTATGCTCGTGAGAATTCTTTGTAGCAAGATCTATTTCTTGTGCTTCTTCTTAGCATCATTTCTCATAGAATTGATCTATTATTTCTACATGGTATCATATCTACAAGGAGCACAAACTTTCCATCTTCTACATGGTATCAGAGCAGCAGGTTGATCAAGTTCTACAGAGTTGAGGAGTGCATCTAGTCTCCTATCCATCTCTGAAGAAGAGCTTGTCTAGCTTACAAGATTTTATCCTAGTTTGTTTTGTAGGTTGCATAGAGTATCTACTAGAGCATATCACCAACTTCAATATGGATTCAAAATTTCATCTAATACCTCCTTTCAACTATGCTGATTGGAAGCCAAAGACGAGGGCATACTTGAAGAGGCAATGTCTCTTTGGTGTCTCCATTGGTGCATTGAGTCAACCCGAGTATTATGAAGAGAAGATTGATTGGATAAATAATTGTGATAGAGCTTATGGAATTATGTGTTTGGGAATGTATCCAAATATATATCATCTCATAGATTTTGCTGAGTATCCATTTGAGCTTTGGAATAATTTGGACAAAGCTTTTGGTTTGTAGGAAATTGAAGATGAAGCATGGAGCAAACCCAACATCTCCTCTTGTTCTCTCTCTCAAGATTTCTTAGCCTCTACATTCTCTGATGAAGTTTATCATAATGAAGAAGTTTCTCATACAGTTCATGTTGCTGCTACCCACCTTGATTCGAATGCTTCCTCCTTCAATGAAGAAGCAAATATTGAAGAGCCATCTTTTTCAGTGTCTCTTGAAGGTGATTTTTCTTCTTGTGATACTAATGATGAAAAAGAAGTAACATATGGAGCTTCTATTGATATTTATGATGATCCTATCACCCATTCATTGTTCTCTATATCTCCTATCTTAGATTTTGAGATCTATGTGCCAGATCCTTCACTTTGTGCATACCTCTCTCATTGATGGTGCACAACCCAATTATTTCTAGGATGTTTGCTTAGCTAAATCAAGCCTTATTTCTGTCATACCACTTACCTTCAATTGATCTCATGTGCTTCAACAGATCCTCCTTTATTCTTGGAATCAATACTTAGAACCTCCTTGAAGATTGTGAACATCTCATTCTTTCCTCCTTTCATACAGAGGATTCATTACCGGTGTATTCCCATGAGTCTACTGATATGCTTATATGTGATCCTTTGGATTATGATTTAGAAGCATATTTGCAGGTTTATGCACATATCACACCACCATCCATACCATCTACCATACCTCTAAATAATCCAAAGACTAAACAAATCCCGAGCTCACTAGTTGATTCTTCATTGGTCTCTTATGTAGTGATATTTATCTTACATGGTTTGAAGTCTTTCCTATCTTTCAATGGCTGGTTATACATGATCTCAGTCATATTTGGACTGATATTAAACATGTTTTGATATGTTCTAAACACTTATGGTTCAGATCTTATGCCCATCCATCATTCATATTTTTACACCTATCAGTTTTCCCCAACTGCTCATAATTTTTCTAGTCTAGCCCTATATCCTCATGGATCCATTGAATCCTTTGTCCTTGCTGTTCCATATGTTAATATTTCTGATATATCAGATTTTTATCATCCTCATATCATATATATAGAGGTGCCACATCATATTGGAATATTGACATGTGATTCACATCACAATTTTGCAGCTATTCAGGGAATTGGGTGTGAAATAAATTGTCTTAATTTTTGTACTCTTTGGGAAGGAGTTTGTACATATCTCTTTTCCATTTCAGATTATGTTTGCAGATCAGATTTTGACAGCAGCAAGAAGCATTTAGATAATGCTCCTACTTCATCAGATGATGAGATACAAGGAGTCTCCCCTCTTCCTTCTTGCAGGTTCTACACTCCAGCGCATGATCATGGAGTTCATGGTTTATTCAACAAGTCTTTTCATCCATAAGCATTTCACTCAGCTCATTCAAGTGAAGATGAAGATATGTTGAAGACATATTTCAAATTTTGTGCCTTGATCTCTCTTGAGGGAGTATTTTTTCCATGTGGTTTTGCCTCTTTCTTCACTTTTCTGGACATAATAATTGTTAAAGGGTGACCATAGCCTTGTTGTTGGGCCCTATATGCATCTATATTTTTGTCATACCATCACTAAGTCACACTTATAGGGGGGTGTTGGAATATATTAAACCCACTCAAAAATTAGGATAAAATAATCAATCATTATTTGTTTAATTATTCACCCACTAGCTTAATTAGTTGGCATCCACTTGCACCTTAAAGTCAATACATGCCATCTTTATCCTAAGAATGATTTATTTCTAATTCGGGGTTGATCTTGGCCACCTTTTGACCATCTAGAATTAGTATACAAGACTGTACAACAGATTCTACTTTATTATGCTTTTTCTGCTTTTTATGATTTTCTATGGATAAGCTAAAAGTTAGTAAACTAGGAAACTGACAACTTTTGTTTCCAACCCATCCTCCATCTAGGAAACTGGAAGCTTTTGTTTCCAACCCATCCTCCATTATATTTTCTCCATTTTATAGGATTAGTATGTTTTTTCCATCTCCTTGACAACTCACTCATGCTTTTGCCAACTCATGAGGTCCTTGATAGATTTGGGAAGTGCTTTAGCCACCTATGGGGGTTTGCTATATTTTGGTAAGTCAATCTTTTTGAGATTTATGAGTTGTTTCCATACGATTCGATTTTCCTATGAGGGATGTACTATTTATGTACACTATTATTCATCATTATTCAATGGAAGGATACACACCAATATCCATCTCTTCACGTGATTCAATCTCTTTTCTTCTCTCTATTTTTCCTGTGTATGCTTGTGAGAATTCTTAGTAGCAAGATCTATTTCCTGTACTTCTTCTTAGCATCATTTATCATAGCATTGATCTATTATTTCTACATGGTATCATATCTACAGGGAGCACAACCTTTCCATCTTCTACAGATCGCAATGGAGACGCAGAGCGTTCAGAGTGTCGTGTTACTCCACACCCTTGCACAACGTGTGGAGGCATATGTTATGGCCCTGCTTCAGAGTTCCGGGATGCTGTATTACTTCGATATGTAAGTAAAACTCATTATTTTTATATTATATTTTGCATTATATCACAATTTTCAAATGTTTCGCAATTTATTTCTATTTAATTATCTAACAAATTATGTGAACAAATATACAGCTGGTGTCCCATGACACCCTAAATTCGCATAGTCCGTCGATTTATATTGATAACATTGATGCAGTAGTCAATATTTCATATGGGTTTGGTTCTTCACCATTAGCTGTAAGAATTATAATTTTTAATTTGTCATCTCTATTTACATATTTATAGTAGAGATTGTAACATTCAATACATTCTAATATGGATACAATATGTTTTATGCAGGGTGAGCAGGATGGGTATGTTGAATCCCAGCCTAGTCGCTCTCATGTAGAGGAAGATCCTGAGACCCAGATATTATTTTAAATATGCTTTTAATTATTTAACATTCATGCTTTTAATTTTTAGATTTTTTCTAATTGTATATTTATGTTTTTTTACATAGCATGATAGCTTAATGGGTGACCCACCTCTCCCCCGCCCCCAGGTACATGTATGTTTCACTTTCTTTGAAAAAATTATTTTTCGTCCATGTTGTATATGCCTCATTTTCTTTGTATTATCTGGCATTGAGATGTGTTACTTTATGCAGGCATCTATTGAGTCAGTGGTGCTTGAAGAGCACCAAAGCGAGGTTGTTGGTGACCCATCTCTTCCCCCCCACCAAGTACATGTATGTTTCACTTTCTTTGAAAACATCATTTTCCATCCATGTAGTATATATGCATCGTTTTATTTTTATTATCTGAAATTGACATATGTTACTTTATGCAGGATTCCAGTGAGGCATCGATGCTTGAAGAGCACCAAATCGGTGACCCACCTCTGACAAGCCAACATGTACATTTATGTATCGCTTTCTTTTTATTGTGATTTTAATGATTCAACATGTACTTTTTTAATTTTTTGAAATTGTCTATTTGTATCTTTATCCTTTTGTACGTAGGAACATGATTTTGATGATGCTATCCAAAAAGTGAACTTCTTCGTTAATGCATGTAGAAATCCTTTTATCCCATTGATAGTTGTTCGACCCACTCATTATAGACCTCCTCACATCCCCAGGAATATTAAATATTGCAACTCTTGCTTATATTGATTTTTGTACATGTAAGTATATTTTTCCTTGTTTCCCCCATTGATATGCTAACATTGACATATATATTATTTTATGCAGCTTGATAGTGAGCGAGTGGTTATTGAAGAGCACCTAATCAGGGTCGTTGCTCACCCACCTCTCCCCCCCCCAATGTACCTGTATGTCTTGATTTCTTTGAAAAAGTTCCTTATCCCTCCATGTTGTATATGTCTTGCTTTCTTTGTATTATCTGACATTGACATATGTTACTTTATGCAGGAATTTATTGAGCCAGTGGTGCTTGAAGAGCACCAAAGCGAGGTTGTTGGCGACCCACCTCTTCCCCCCCCGCCAAGTACATGTATGTTTTTCTGTCTTTGAAAACATCATTTTCCGTCCATGTAGTATATATGTCTCTGATTCTTTTTATTATCTGAAATTGACATATGTTACTTTATGTAGGCTTCTAGTGAGGCACTGATGCTTGAAGAGCACCAAATTGGTGACCCACCTCTGATGAGCCCACGGGGACTTCACTTAGTGAACCTCTCACATAGCACGTACGATCATGGGATATTAAAGAATACCCTTAATTTCTAGAGATATTGACCCAAACTCTTTTTGTTGAAACCCCCTCCCAATACTTAAAACCTCCTCCCCACCCCTTTTTATACCTCAATCCCTATAAACCACCCTACCCACCCCCACCTTAAACCCCTCATTCCCCCCAATACCTGCAATATATTGGTTAAATTTTTGATAATTTTAAAACCCACAATATGAACTAACATGATAGGATATTGGTCAATAAGTGAAGCCCCCATGGACGAGGCATCATGTACGTTTATGTATCACTTTCTTTGTACATTTATGTATCACTTTCTATGATTTGGTGCTTGAAGAGCACCAAATTGGTGACCCACCTCTTCCCCCCAATGTACATGTATATTTGTTGACATTGGCATATATATATTTTTTATGCAGCTTGATAGTGAGCAAGTGGTGCTTGAAGAGCACCCAATCGGGGTCGTTGCTAGTGAGGCACCACGACCCACCATTACTTACTCACGTATAGTAAGTAAACATGTTATATCGGTTTGGAATTTGAACAAATGTACATAGAATTTTTATAGGTTGGTAAACTAACTTAACAAATTTTGGTTTTTCTGTAGCCTCCAATAATGTGACCTATCCCTCTTGTTCATTAATGGGGATCACCAATGAGCAGTTGGAAAAGAAAGCTAGAATTCTCCAAAGACATTGGCAGTGGCAACGAAAGGTGGGATAACTAGAATAAATGGATATGTGGGATACAAAGATGTAACTTTTTGTTTTTATACACACAAATGTACAGTTTGATCCATTAATTTGTATTATGGCCATGTGGCATACCAATTTTTGTAACATTATTTGTATACATATAAAATATAAAGCAAGGTTCAAATTTATACATATATGGTTGAGTTGATCTTGGAACATGATATGTGTGGTTCACCTATGTGATATAATGATATGTGTGGTTCACATGTGTGCTAGTATGAAATGGCAATACTTAAAGGAAGAATTTATGACTCATCCAACTAAGATCAAATAAAGATTAAGTAAGTCATGGGAGATAATCACTAGACACCATAACCATAACCATACCATACAACTACCTAAATTTAACTATCATCAAATTTTTAACATCATAACCATACCATACACTACCTAAATTACATACACTAACATCATAACATTATAGCCATACCACTAACTTTAACATCATGTACATGTGTTTCTGCTTCTAAGTCATTCATGCATGTGTAATATACCATATCATACTCTACAATACCCTATGATACTAACATCATACCATACTAATATACCATACCATACCCTACAATACTAAGATACCATAACATACCATAGCATACCATAACATACTAATATCATACCATACTAATATACCATACCATACCCTACAATACTAACATCATACCCTACAATACCCTATGATACTAACAGATCATACCATACTAACATACGAATATACCATATCATACCCTATGATACTAACATACCATACCATACTAATATACCATACCATATCATAAGGCTACAATACCCTATGATACTAACACCATAACATATTAACATACCATATCATACTAATATACCATACCATACCCTACAATACTAACATACCATAACGTACCATAGTATAACATGTACCATAAGATACTAACATACCATACAATACTAATATACCATACCATACCCTACAATACTAACATCATACCCTACAATACCCTATGATACTAACAAATCATACCATACTAACATACCTATATACCATATCATACCCTAGCATACTAACATACCATACCATGCTAATATACCATACCATATCATAACTTGTCAACTATAGTGATAGCATGCAATTTGGTAGTTCATGAAACCCTAGTTGTTTTTCAATTTGGACATGTACATGTGTTTCTAATTCCATATCATAACTTGTAAAGAGGTTACTAAACCCTAGTTCCATCCACTAACTTGTCAACCATAGTGATAGCATGCAATTTGGTGTTCATGAAACACTAGTTTTTTTTCAAATTGTACATGTACATGTGTTTCTAGTTCCATCTCATAACTTGTAAAGAGGTCACTAAACCCTAGTTCCATCTCATAACTTTTCAACCATAGTGATAGCATGCAATGTGTAGTTCATGAAACCCTAGTTGTTTTTCAATTTGTACATGTACATGTGTTTCTAGTTCCATCTTATAACTTGTAGTTCATGAAACCCTAGTTGGTTTTCAATTTGGTAGTTCATGAAACCCTAGTTGTTTTTCAATTTGCACATGTACATGTGTTTCTAGTTCCATCTCATAACTTGTAAAGAGGTCACTAAACCCTATTTCCATCTCATAACTTGTCAACCATAGTGATATCATGCGATTTGTAGTTCATGAAACCCTAGTTGGTTTTCAATTTGTACATGTACATGTGTTTCTAGTTCCATCTCATAACTTGTAAAGAGGTCACTAAGTCCTAGTTCCATCCACTAGCTTGTCAACCATAGTGATAGCATGCAATTTGGTGTTCATGAAACCCTAGTTGTTTTTCAATTTGTACATGTGTTTCTAGTTCCATCTCAGAACTTGTATGCTATGGCTTGGGGTTTACCACAACAGACAACTAAACACGAGAAATCAATCCCTTCCCAATATGCAAGAGAAACCAAACATCTAACACTAAGGGACCTCGAATCATACCTTATTCCAGACAGTTGAAGTAGATCCCCGTTGAGCTTTTTCCAATCCCTCTTGTGTTAGCAATTTGCTCTCAACAAAAACAAACAAGACAAGCATGCTATATAATATGGTGTTAGATATAATCTAACATATATAATCAATAATGTATAAGCAATTAAACATATCCATGGATTAAATATTCATTCAATGCACATTATTGGATAGGAAAAGATATTTCTATTAATCAAATCAGAGATTACACAAATGACAACCTCTATCGGCACATCTGCGAACCAGAGAAACCGAGTCCTCCACCTGGGCCTCCACCACCTCAATCCTCCATCTCTTGATAGCAAGCTCACATGCAAAGGAAATTTTGGGAAGACCACAAAGTGATCCAAAGGGACAAAGGCATGCATACTCAAGTATATGCAAGCTATGGCAACAATGGACTATAGTTTCGTTGCTCTTCGATTCCTCTCCTTTAATGTATCAAAGGGGCTTCTTATATAGCACTCCAAAGGGTTAATGGCGGGTCAAATATGAGTGATCCGAAGGCATATGGAAGGCCAAGAGTCAAGTGGTTTGGACACACAAGAAGAAAAACTCCAAAAATATTTGAATTTTTGCATGCATCCCGATGTACACGGGTTTCAGGTCAAAAGTCGCGTGTACACGCGAGTATGGGCTTAAAAATCACGTACAACAATAAATAGGTTTTTTTGGGGATGAACTTGGAAACATCAAAGTATAATATCAGTCCATGGGGTCCAAAGAGTCTGTAGAAGGATAGGGAAGGCCATAAACATGTGATCAACCATGTGTGGTAAAATCATCTATAACAGATGCCCCCTAGTGTGTGAGGTCAGATGGGTAACATGATGGTCGAAATACATTATAAAATCCATCCCAGAAGTGGAGTGATGAAGAACTAGGTGGAAGAACTAGCCATCCATCAGTGTAGTACAATAATCAATCTCTGCATATGACTACAAATACATATAGCAGTACTAGATACATAAGAGTACAATGGCCATGAATAGGCATGATATACAAAATGTGACATGTGTGGTCATCACCACGTACAATATATAAAAGATAGAATCTCCATGATGAAGGTATACAATGGATCAAGATCTCCATAATGGCTGAAGATATACAATGGATCAAGATCTCCATAATGGCTGAAGATATTTGGCATATAATGGAATCAAATCACGAGATGTTCTATGCGATGGAGTCATACACTGTGGGTCTCATACACTCCATCGCATAGAACGTCAGTGGCCGAGAGGCCTGGCGGAGTGAAGCTAATCCGACTATCCTGCCTAATGCCAATAGTATGGCCTTCAGTCCCAGAACTTGGATAGAGTTTGTCGGGATTTGACTCCCAACCTTTTCTATGTCTAGAAAGCAGTACACAGCTATGTACTCATCAATAGTCAATCCACCTCCTAGCCCACGAGATCAGATATTTACCACCTCTCCTTGTCGGGATAAACCAGTGAAAAAGTATATGTCCTCAACCTCAATGCCGAGCGACATCCTGTCAATATGAAAAGTCTCAAAGTCTAGATCCTAGTAATCCTCTAGTAGCTGGAGTAGTCTTGGTTTGGCCCTCAGGCTGCCAAGACACCAAAACTTATACAAAACACATGCCTGTAATACTTGTTGGGCCATAAGATCACCTTGCACGACCTCCTCCACATCGCCATGTTCTCTTTCCCTCCACTCTAACACCATCTTGCACAAAAAACCAGAGTTTTGATTAGCATTTGCCTTTGAAAACCTTATTTGTGGCCTCATATGCGACTGTTTTCAAAACAACCATGTATGTACGTGGGTTTGGGTGTTTTTTCCGCATATGGCTAGCCCTATACACGAAAAAAAACCCCGATTTCCGTGTGGGCCAAAACTCACAACTATGGATGGCCTAAAAAATTGATTGGACCATGAAAACTTAAAAAATTTACATGAAATGGGAAGGGGAGGACATGAGAAGTTACCTGGATCAAACAGGGTCGGATTTCATTGGATGATGCTTCCGGAATTCGCGTCAGAAGTTCTGAGCTCAAATGCACTATGTTGGGTAAAAATTTCAAATGGTATGGAATTTTTAAATTTTTTACTATTTATAGAATTTTTTAAATTTTTTTACCGACTTTCTATAGTTTTTAGCCATTTCTAACCATTTTGGATCGTTTGAACTAATTTGATGATGTAGGAGTCCGTTTTGAGCGCGATTTGACCGTGGTTTTGACTCGTTCGTGCTTATTTCAGGTATTATGTCTAAACTGACATATAGGTTAGGTTTCACATCCATTGGCACTTTGCATGACCTTATGACCGTTTAATTCTAACCTTAGGTACAAACCCATTCTATCTTGTCATGGAACCTTCGTGTTGCTTTTAGAAGTGACATGATGTGAATGGTAGAGCTTGACCATACATGGGTACCCTAGTTAGCTCCTGTTTTGCATTTGGTGCCCATGCCGACATTTTTCCTTTAGGGTGTGGGAGTACTTTGTATAGTATCGCCATGACTTTGTGCAAGAGCTTCATAATCCTCTTGATCTTTTTGCTGGCATTTTCTCCAGGAATCCCTTATGTCAAGTTGTAATTGCATTATCATGAGTTTTTCTTGCCTTATTGAGCCTTATGCCAGCTTCCTTGACTTTGATTATCAACCATATAGCCTGATCTTGTCTCATGTCCAGCCAAACAGAGCCATTTTATATATCTTTTGCTGCTTGATTCCCCATTTTTTACCGGGAGGGGACTTTCCCCTGAGTATCGTTATCCTACACATGTTTCCTTGCATTGAGCATAGGTATGTTCCATTGCTTGGAACTAGTTTGTTTTCCCCTTGACACTCGTCTCCTCCTAGATTTGTAACTATAAAGCACTTTTATTCTTTTTCAAGCTTTTCAAAATATCTAAAAAAGTCCAAAAAAAAAAAAAACCAAAAACCCGGATAGGAGAAGATGTTATCTTTGGTAGCAGTCAAGTCATGTTGCCTTCGAGCAGAGCACTGTATATCACATCTATTGGTTGGGTTAATATTTTGACTTTAGGAGTTGTACTCATTTCTTTGAGTTTATCTCCACCGATTGGTTAAGCTTCTAGTCCCTATGGAGCCTTTGTCGATGCCTCCTGTGTTGTAGAGATGTCCTAGTTTTGTATATTGAGTCTATGCTTCCTACATTCAATCACCATTCACCTTTATGCTCTTGTTCGAAGGAAGTTGAAGCCTGAGTCGACCATTCCTCAATTTTCTTGACTTTGCATGTCGGTCATTCCTAGTAGTGGTACTGGTTCGAGCACATTATGATCGAGTCCTTCCACATTATATAGCTTTGCTGAGTACCTCATGTTGGTTGATGGGGGATGCCTTAATGCCCTCCTTCCAGAGGATTCCATCCCATCGACTTCAGATCATTTATTCTGGGATAGGAGTCTAGAGTCATTTGTGTGCCTTGAGATTTACAGTCATCAGTGGTAGGTTCTCTCACCATCGACAGTTTTGGGAATACATCAATGTCCCCTGATCAATGGATTCTTTCAAGTGTTGGATCTCAACACATTTATTCGCACTTGTTAGATTGCACTATAGTACATTGATTCCCATTTTCATTATCGGTGGGTGATCTCGTGTCTATTAACAGTATACATTAATGACCGGTAATCAGATGATGGACTACTACGTTCGACCTCGACACCTCTATTCAAATAGTAGGACATGTACTTGTAGCGGGTTGTGGAGAAGACTTTCTAGATTGGTGGCATTTTTGATATGCTACCTCCTTGACTGTGCCAGTGTTCATGAGATTTCAGCTCTTGTGACTTGATTCCAGTGTATGTCAGATATCTTCAACTTTCATGGAGATCTTGGTCCTTTGTATATCTTCATCATGGAGGTTCTGATCTATCTATATTATACGTGGTGATGACCACACATGTCATATTTTATATCATGCCTATTCATGGCCATTGTACTCTTATGTATCCAGGACTGCTGTATGTATTTACAATCATATGCAAAGATATTGTACTATATTGTTGGATTTGTTAGATTTGTTATTTATTTTGCACTATTTTCAAGCCTAGTGATAGCATGCAATTTGTAGTTCATGAAACCCTAGTTGGTTTTCAATTTGTACATGTACATGTGTTTCTAGTTCCATCTCATAACTTGTAAAGAGGTCATTAAACCCTAGTTCCATCTCATAACTTGTCAACCCCAGTGATAGCATGCAATTTGTAGTTCATGAAACCTTATTTGGTTTTCAATTTGTACATGTACATGTGTTTCTAGTTTCATCTCATAACTTGTAAAGAGGTCACTAAACCCTAGTTCCATCTCATAACTTATCAACCATAGTGATAGCATGCAATTTGTAGTTCATGAAACCCTAGTTGGTTTTCAATTTGTACATGTACATGTGTTTCCTGTTCCATCTCATAACTTGTAAAGAGGTGACTAAACTCTAGTTCCATCTCATAACTTCTCAACCATAGTGATAGTATGCAATTTGTAGTTCATGAAACCCTAGTTGGTTTTCAATTTGTACATGTACATGTGTTTCTAGTTCCATCTCATAACTTCTCAACCATAGCGATAGCATGCAATTTGTAGTTCATGAAACCCTATTTGGTTTTCAATTTATTCATGTACGTGTGTTTCTAGATCCATCTCATAAGTTGTAAGAGGCACAGTCGAGGGTTTTGCAGAGTTGATCCACCAATGCAAGAGTTGCATTGAAGGAAACTGTTACGAATAGAAACTTTCTATGGCTTGGGGTTTACCACAACAGACAACTAAACATGAGAAATAAATCCTTTCCCAATATGCAAGAGAAACCAAACATCTAACACTAAGGGACCTCAAATCATACCTTATTCCAGATGGTTGAAGTAGATCCCCGTTGAGCTTTTTCCAATCCCGCTTGTGTTAGCAATTTGCTCTCAACAACAACAAACAAGACAAGTATGCTATATAATATGGTGTTAGATATAATCTAGCATATATAATCAATAATGTATAAGAAATTAAACATATCCATGGATTAAATATTCATTCAAATGCACATTTTTGGACAGGAAAAGATATTTCTATTAATCAAATTAGAGATTACACAAATGGAAACCTGTATCGGCACATCCGCGAACCAGAGAAACTGAGTCCTCCACCTGGGCCTCCACCACCTCAATCCTCCATCTCTTGATAGCAAGCTCACATGCAAAGGAAATTTTGGGAAGACCACAAAGTGATCCAAAGGGACAAAGGCATGTATACTCAAGTATATGCAATCTATGGAAACAATGGACTATAGTTTCGTTGCTCTTCGATTCCTCTCCTTCAATGTATCCAAGGGGTTTCTTATATAGCACTCCAAAGGTTTAATGGAGGGTCAAATATGAGCGATATCAAGGCATATGGAAGGCCAAGAGTCAAGTGGTTCAGACACACATGAAGGAAAACTCCCCAAATATTTGGATTTTTGCACACATCCCGATGTACACGGGTTTCAGGTCAAAAGTCGCGTGTACACGTGAGTATGGGTTTAAAAGTCATGTACAACAATAAATAGGTTTTTTTGGGGATCAACTTGGAAACATCAAAGTATAATATCAGTCCATGGGGTCCAAAGAGTCTGTAGAGGGATAGGGAAGGCCAGAAACATGTGATCAACCATGTGTGGTAAAATCATCTATAACATATGCCCCCTAATGTGTGATGTCAGAAGGGTAACATGATGGTCAAAATACATTATAAAATCCATCCCAAAAGTGGAGTGATGAATAACCAGGTGGAAGAACTAGCCATCCATCAGTGTAGTACAATAATCAATCTCTGCATATGACTACAAATACATATAGCAGTCTTGGATACATAAGAGTGCAATGGCCATGAATAGGCATGATATACAAAATGTGACATGTGTGGTCATCACCACGTACAATATATAAAAGACAGAATCTCCATGATGAAGGTATACAATGGATCAAGATCTCCATAATGGATGAAGATATACAATGGATCAAGATCTCCATAATGGCTGAAGATATCTAGCATATACTGGAATCAAATCACGAGAGCTAAAATCTCATGAACACTGGCATGATCAAGGAGGTGGCATATGTGGAATGCCACTAAGCTAGAAAGTATTTTACACAAATCGCTACGAGTACATGTCCCACTATGCGAATAAAGGTGTTGAGGTCGAATGTAGTAGTCCATCGTCTGATTACCGGTCATTGATGTATACTGTTAACAGACACGAGATCACCCACTGATAATGTAAATGGGAATCAAGGTACTAGAGTGCAATCTAAAAAGCGTGAATATACGTGTTGAGGTCGAACACTTGGAAGAATCCATCGATCAGGGGACATTGATGTATTCCCAAAACTGTCGACGACGAGAGAACCTACCACTGATTAGTGTAAGTCTCAAGGCACTCAAATGAATCTAGACTCCTATCCCAGAATTAATGATCTGAATTCGATGGGATGGAATCCCCTGGAAGGAGGGAATTAAGGCATTCCCCATCAACCAACATGAGGTACTCAACACCACTGTGTAATGTGGAAGAACTTGAACAAGATGTGCACGAACTAGTAACAGTACCGGGAATGGCCGACATGTAAAGTCAAGAAAACTGAGGAATCGATGACTCAGGCATCGAATTACTTCGAACAAGAGAATAAAGGAAAATGGTGACTGAATGTAGGCAACATAGACTCAATATGTAAACTGGGATATCTCTGTGACACAGGAGGAATCAATAGAGGCTCCATAAGTACTGTAAGCTTAACTAGTCGGTGGAGATAAAATCAAAGTAACGAGTACAACTCCTAAAGTAAAACTAATAACCCAACCAACGGATGTGATATACGGTGCTTTGTTCCAAGGAGACACGACTAAATTGCTACCAAAGATAACATATTTTCCTGTCCGGATTTTTGGTTTTTATATATTTTTTGGACTTTTTCAGATATTTTGAAAAGCTTGAAAAAGAATAAAAGTGCTTTATAGTTACAAATCTAGGAGGAGACGAGTGTCAGGGGACAAACAAACTAGTTCCAAGTAGTGGAACATACCTATGCTCAATGCAAGGAAACATGTGTAGGATAACAACACTCAGAGAAAAGTCCTCTCCTAGTAAAAAAATGGGAATCAAGCTGCAAAAGATATGTAGAAAGGCTCTGCTTGGCTAGACATGAGACAAGATTAGGATATATGGTTGATAATCAAAGTCAGGGAAGTCAGCATAAGGCTCAATAAGGCAAGCAAAACTCATGATAATGCAATTACAACTTGACATATACAAGGGAGTCCCGGGGGAATGGCCAACATAAAGTTCAAGAGGAGTATGAAGCTCTTTCTCAAGGACATGGCGGGACTAAAAGGGGACTCCCACAACCTAAAGGAGGCAAATCAACATGGGAACCAAATCCAAAAAGGATCTAAATAGGGTACCCATGTACATGAAAGCTCTACCATTCACATAATGCCACTTCCAAAAGTAGCATGAAGGTTTCCTGTCAAGATGGAATGGGTTCATACCTAAGGTTAAGATGAAACGGTCATAAGGTCATGAAAAATGCAAGCGGATGTGAAATCCTAACCTATATTCCAGTTTATATATGATACATGTAATAGGCACAAATGGATCAAAGTATCAGCGAGAGTGTACAAAAAACTGGACCCTACATGACAATAATATTAGTCCAAAACAACTGGAAATAACCAGTAAAGAGTCCAAACTATAGGGTATAGGGAGGAATGATCATGACAAATACATTCAAAATAAATAGTGCGGTGGATGATGGGACATAAGAAAGAATGTAAGGTGAAGACCCAACGTTCACGTATCCACTACCACCCTCATGAGGGTGACCACTGGTGTAAAGACCAAGCGATGGGAATAAAAATCCTCCACAAATGGAGTAGAGGATGGAATATGACCATTCCCAAATCCATGAGCATGGTAAGGGGCTGTGATGCCCCCAAGTATGACACCAAATTCTGTAATAGGACCAAAGACGGGTGAGAGGATACTAGGCATGCCGAAAATAAAAGGATCTGAACTCAAGAGAACATAAATATACTCAAGTAACCACAATCCCAAAATCCCACTAGCGTACAACGAGCACACTCCTAAGAGAATCAATAGCCAAAATACAAGAAAACCAAGGGGAGGATACGTGAGCTCCCAAATGCAGAAGGTATGTGTCGCTTACGAGAGGCTAGAAACTCCCATATGCTATAAGTGGAGGTACGTAACCAATTATAGTGGCCCTAAGCTTAAATGCATATATAAATTTTTCTTTTTGACCCCTACCTGGCCAGGACACTTGCAAAATAACCTCTGCAAATTCCCCCTGCGATACCTAGGCAAGGAAACTAAGGTCACCTCAATATAACCAATGCTCAGATGGACAGTCGCAAGAGGGTTCGACCGTATGGGCAGGGTAGCAAAGCCTGAAACTCAAAAGAGCCCCCAGATATGAATACGATCCTAGAAATATCTCCAGCACTCACAAAAGTGACCAAGGGATATCCCAATCACATTTGCTCATGCTGCCTCATGCTTAACTCCTGTGTAAGAGGAGCATCCTAAGAAACACTAATTATACCAAGGATTTCACACTCTCGCCTGGACATACACCTAATTGTTTTGTTTAGTGGTCTTGGAGAATTTACTCATAATGAACTATTCCAAGACCCTAAAACCTAATCTTGCTAATGCACCCTCGAAAAGAAAAGAGTTTAATTCATTTTATTAAGCATTGATTTTAATTGGATGTGATTACTCAAAGGGAAATGACCATGCAACAAATGAAGTTATGACTCAGCGGTGAAGTAAATATGCACAACTACCAAATAATGCCAAGTGCAATTTTGTAGAATGAAAAATGGGGTATGCCACTACATGAGATGCATAAAAAATCACTCTTTTCTGAATGCCAATGCAATCCTTCCTATATGAAAGCCTAAAAACAACTCTCATCCAAGCAATCCAATGCAAGTACCTCCTCAAATCCATATCTAAGATGCAACTAAGAGTGCAACTATTTTGTATTTTTCAATATAAAAGAATGAAAAATGTAATAAAAGTCATTTAAAAATCCCAGTCTTTGCAGCAAGTATAAAAAAAATCCCAACAAGACACCGAGAAAAAAAGAGTAATGCACTAATGACAAAACAAAAATATAAATGAATAAAACTACTTTCAAAGAAAAATCAATTAAAAAGCGGTCACTAGTCACAAAGGAAGCAGTCAACTAACAGTATTGGTACCCAGGAGGACCCAGCCACACCCGCAATCCAGCCAACAAATTCCCACATCAAAATCAACCACAAAAGTGAGGATGTACGCGACTGTATGCAGAAAACCTGCGTACGTACACGGCTATATAGGCAGAACTTGTGTGTATACACGGTTGTGTAGGACAAACCCGTGTATACCGAGAAAAAAGTGGTTAAAAGAAAGCTAAGGTCAAACCACTCAAGGGAACTGTTTATGAATGAACAAACTATAAAATGTGACACATAAATGGGGAGAAATGAAGAGAAAGTCAAACCCATTGCGCCCCCAACCCCAAAGAAAAACAAGGAATCTCCTTAGTGGAGTCGCCAATTCTGTTACAGAGAGAAACTTCCTATGGTTTGGCGTGTACCACAACAGAAAAATAAACAAGATAAATCAATCCCTTCCCAATATTCAAGGGAAACCAAACATCTAACACTAAGGGACCTCGAATCATACCTTATAACGGACGGTTGAAGTAGATCCCCGTTAAGCGTTTTCCAATCCCGCTTGTGTTAGTAATTTGCTCTCAACAACAACAAACAAGACAAGCATGCTATATAATATGGTGTTAGATATACTCTAGCATATATAATCAATAATGTATAATCAATAAACATATCCATGGATTAAATATTCATTCAAATGCACATTATTGGATAGGAAACGATATTTCTATTAATCAAATCAAAGATTACATAAGTGACAACCTTCGTTGGCACATCTGCAAACTAGAGAAATTGAGTCCTCCACCTGTGCGTCCACCACCTCAATCCTCCATCTCTCGATAGAAATCTCACAAGCAAATAAAATCTTGGGAAGAACACAAAGTGCTCCAAAGGGACACAGGGATGCAGACTCAAGTATATGCAAGCTATGGCAACAATGGACTATAGTTTCGTTGCTCTTCAATTCATCTCCTTCAATGTATCCAAGGGGTTCCTTATATAGCACTCCAAAGGGTTGATGGAGGGTCAAATATGAGCAATCTCAAGGCATATGGAAGGCCAAGAGTCAAGTGGTTTAGACACACATGAAGGAAAACTCCAAAAATATTTGGACTTTTGCACACATCTCGATGTATGCGGCTTTAAGGCCAAAAGTTGCATGTACACGTGAGTATGGGTTTAAATGTCATGTACAATAATAAACAGGTGTTTTTAGGGATGAACTTGAAAACATCAAAGTATAATATCAGTCCATGGGGTCTAAAGAGTCCGCAGATGGACAGGGAAGGCCATAAACATGTGATCAATCATGTGTGGTAAAATCAGCTATAACAGAAACCGAGAAAAAACCTATTTTATGAAATCAATGTACAATGAAGTCACAAGAGGGAGAGGGCCACCTAGAGGTAATCACATTCCAAGAGACCAACAGAGTCGATGGCTCTTCGATCCGAACTCTGGTTTCCAAGTTATGTCCAGTTGAAAGTCGCATGAAAATATCGTTCAGGGACAATTGGTGACTTCCGGTCCAAGAGCAAAAAACCAAACAGAGCAACAAAATTTCATGTCGTTGGCTCTTGAAAGTGTGTATGGGCAAGGTCGATATGGGAACACTACCAACACAACCATGGTTGAGGGTTTTCATGTGTTGAACCACAAATGAAATAGTTTCAAGAGTTGACCCATCAATGTAATTAAATGTATATTAATATTAAAAACATCAAAGAATGTAAATTTCAACAACTCGAGAGCATGTTATTTTTCGATTTCTATTTGTTGGTGTCTAAAGACATAGTTCTTGGTGCCTCCAATGTGCCATAGATTGTGTTTGTATCCTAGGCACATGAAAGGCTAGACATTAGTACTCTCATAAGAAAATAAAGAGAACCCAATGAAAATGTGCAAACATGATTTATAGATAATTCACCTGAGGTTGTATGATCATGTTTATGGTGTCCAGTATCCTTTGTACTTGCTTGTATGAGATATGGATCATCTAGGTACTACTAATTTACTTTTTTGTACTTGCTTGTATGAGATCTGATATGTGATCATAGTCTGTAGAAATATGTGTCTGATCATATTCTAAATGGTCTATTTCATTAACCCCATTTAAATTGGTTCCAAGTGTCACTCGATCCCATGTATCAACTGTATCTGTATACTCACAATCATCCCATTCATTGATGCTATAGGAACTGCAAAAGCAAGACTTCAATCTTGTCCAAATTTGTAGGGCCAAGTTGTCTGAGCTTCTATTGGAATGAAACTGTCGAGTTCCATGCACTGTGATCACCCGATGTGTTTGGGTTCGATCCACATTTGTCACCTCCCAGAATATTCTCCGCACTATGTTTTTCCTTGTTGCTTGTTCTCCCATGATATATGCACACCATTTCACTATAGATGCAGCGTCTCGAAGGCGAGCACCTGTAAACTTCATCTTTTCCCTTCAAACGATAGTTTTTATGCATGCACCAACACCATCGTGCTCTCCTTTTCCATGACCAGTTTCAAAGTAGTTCCATACATGTGGCACCTTTTATTTTATGTGCACCAAACACAACCATTCAAATACACACGCATTATTGAACTGTCCAGCACAACCATCTAAACAAATGAAATGATGATAAAATGGTATATCCATTTCTATCACATTATCATATAATAATTTAAAGCAATGTTGCACCTAATGGATTTCATGGGTCCGGTCGTCACTTATGTAGAAGTGACTTTCTTTCAGTATCACATGTTTCTCTTCATTGCTATTTGGCCCATGTCAATACGTGATATGCACCATTATGCTCACCTACACTGAGTGATAGTATTGACTTTGTATTTCATTTTTTGGTTGTAGGATGTAATTTTCCACAAATTCAACCACTGATAGTATTGTTTCGAGAGGGAAGGTGTCTCGACATATTCTGAATTGCTCATCTTGCCACCATTCCATATCGACATGTTGAATGTATTGTTGGATCTTTCCATGAAACTCTGAAATAAAATCACATACTTGCACCTGGTGTAAAAAAACAAACAGTGTTATAAAACAACATAAAAATATGTGTACATGAATATTAATATGTCAATATTCAACAATTCACCTGTGAAGTCACCAATTTAATCTTCTTGCTTTCTTTCCCATCATGTAGCTGATATGTCTCATACTGATAGTTCTGATTCTCAACAATTGCATCCCCAAATGATTGATATTCACTCTCATGGATGCAATCATACCATAATGATAGCCCACCACAATTGTTGCAAGAACCCTCAACAAATTGTTTTAAGTAATGTGTCTGCCCATCTTGCCTTGAACACATTATGGTATGGATCACAACAGAAATTGAGCCCAAAATCTGACACCTTGCATGTCTGAAATTTGACACTTCTTTGTCGCATCTTTGACACATGCACTTGTTTTGGCCATCGGTGGCATCTCGTAGGATATTCGACCTATTGTCAATGCCGGTCAAAGATCCGACGCAACCATGGTGTCGCATATTTGACAGTTATCTGTTTCAAAGTGTCACTAAAAAATCACAAAAAACGTCGAATATCCGACACTTACCGACACTTGAAGGGTTGGCCTTCCGATGGCCTAAAGTGTCGGAGGCATGGCAACATCGTCAAATATCCAACACTTACTGACACTTGAAGGGTCGACCTTCCAACGGGATAAAGTGTCGGAGGCATGGCAAAGCCGTCGATGGATTTTTGGAAAGTGTCGAATATTCGATGGGAAAGGTGTCGGAGATTCAACAAAAGTGTTAGTTGACCATCGGCTAAAGGTGTCAGATCTTCAACAAAAGCGTCGGAACGACATTGAAAAAGCGACGCCTGGTGGTAGAATTAACAAAACAAAATTGACAGATTTCTAGTCAGGAAGTAGTGTAATGTATTTCAACATATCACCCATCTATATGGACAAATAGAAATCGTACATAAAGGTTTAGGAAAACATTTGAAATGTCTAGTTAGAGAAAAGATGAAGCAGTGGGATCAAGTTTTGGTGCATACAAAGTATTTATACAATAGTTGTATAAATAGGTGAACAAAATGTTCATCATTGAATTTTATGCATCAAAATAAGAAGTGTTTTAGATATGATAAATTTTCATTCAACATGTCCAAATGAGTGACGATATAGAGTCAATTTGTCAAACATATAAATAAAATGCATGCTCAAGTCCAAGTCAACCAAAGGACTAAAATGTAAAATATAAGTAGTTTGTGGATGCCCAATGGAGATATAAATCACTTGAGAAGTACTCAGGACATTATAAAGGATAGAAAAATAATTTTGTAGTCAATTAAAGATAAGGGCCAGAGAGAAGTGTTGTTATTTACAAAGAACTTCATAAATGCAATAAAGGATACCAAGGAGTGTTATGAAATGGTGCAAATAAGAGTCTTAGATGGCATAAAGTCCAATACTATTGAAAAATGTGACACTAAGAAGGAAGTATTAGTATAATTGAGTAGAATGCTAGAAGGTTATGTTGAGATTACACATGAGATTCCAAGCAGTTTTCCTCCAAAGAGGAATATTGGGAACAAGATAGACATAATTAATTCATCCATGTATGTACATGCTTCAGTAATTACTCTTCTTCACATTACACCATTTATCCTTCAAGTTAAATGACATACACAACTTGTCAAGTATCGCTTTCCCATGTTCCAATATCCATTTCCATGGGATTACATTGGTTTATCTCATACGAAATATCTGCATACTTTTCTTTGTGAAGAAAAACTTCCCTCAAAATGAGCCAGCTGGATTCTATAGCATATTACTAAGTTTTTTGGTAAGCTGGAAGGGCTGCTTTTTAAGAACGTACATGGAAATAAAAAGTTTCACCTAGAATGGTAGATGCATATAATTTTAAATATGCATCATGCATGGAAATCACACATTGCAATAGTACAGTGATCCTCTTTTGTACATTTGATATAAATTTTTTCACACAAACAAATTGATGTAAATCACTTTTTAATGTTTCAATAGGATATTTCTCTAGTGTAGAAATACAAGTTTTTTGATACTATGAATAACAGCGCAATTGCAACAAGCATTAAAAAGACAAAAATGATAAATTCATTTTCTCTAAGAAAGAAGGATTGAATTAAATTTCCACTGAGTAAGACCAAATATTTTGTGCAGAAATAAATTCCTAAAAGGCAGGTCCCTTAAAATATGAAGACATCCACATGAATCATGATAATATATGGAGATACCCATCAAACTTTTATCACACAAATACAATGAACCAAACTTATGCAAAAAAACCTATTCATGTTATTGTCTACGACATATGGGAGATCTATATCGGAAGTATAGGTTTTCCTTATTGGTTTTTAAATAATGATTGCTAGGAAGTGGCCCCAACATCATGATAATCTAAAGAGTTAATTACACTAACAGACACAATATAAACGGTAAAATTCGTGAATATAGTATCCCCAATATGTCGAGGTGATCAAGATATGGTTGATCAAAACAAAGATACTAAGAGATTTGTTTTGTGTGTGATACCTTCGATCATTATTGAGGGAATTTTATGTTGTTTCATTAGGGTCCAACTATATATATTTCATACTACAGAGATAGCATATCAATTTATCAAATGAGCATTATTGAACATTCGTTGATTGCGTGAGAATACAAGCATCATATGTGCCAAACCCCTGTGGTTTAGATTCTTTTATCGTGCACAGACCTAGAAAACACCACTAACTTATACAAGAAATTTCCAAAAGATCAAAGGTATGCGAGCTTTACCGATGGACCAACTAGCAAAGAAGTTCTAGAATCTGCAATGGCAACAAAACCTCTAGCACATAAACTTGCAACTAAATGTTCATAAAATGCCATCAATATTTTCATAAGATTCCTTAAGAAGCAATCATTTTCCCAATTGAATAAGATGGACTGTATGTTGACCTGTTGATTGATAATCAATGCGGAAGTCTCCCATTTCAAACTGAAGGAAATAGAAAAATCAATTTATTAGAGTATATTGATCCCATGACATACCTACTAGTAACTATGACTCATACAAAGAACATGGTATGCACATGTTTATCCTTAAATATAGTCAATATTAAACCTGGAAAACTAACATGATTCTATTACATACCTTCCAGTAACCCTTTTGAGTAACATGAGCATATTGATGTTTACCCTTGAAGTGATTAGGATCAACACCACCAAAAGGCATGGCTGCAAATGGGCTTTCTTCAATAAAAACATGTTTTCCTTGGCAAAGAACCTTGAAACTATTTCCAACAAATGTGAAACAATTGGCTTTAGTGAAAATATATCATACCAAATCTAGTGATCTATCATTGTAAATCAGTGAAAATGACTGATACTCTTTTTCAGGCCATGGATACCTCTAGAAGATTGCCTAAAAACAACAAAAATAAGCAGTTTTTATAACTTAAGCATTCAAACAATGCCTTCCAGAAATAAAGTATCAAATAGATCTTTATTTTTTCAAGCAGATCTCAATACTTTGTTACCATAAGTATCAATGTAGTTATTCTTCTTTTGTATTCCAGAGTTGAGATGTTTGCTCTAAGTCACCAATTTAAACTCGGTGATAAATTGGAAGCAATAAAGAAAGATATAAATGCCTAATAAAATATTTGCACAAAGAAGACTTTGTAACAAATTAGCAATTATGAGTAATAAAGTGCATAGTGATGTTGGGGGGAAAAGTTACAATGGAAATCGAAAATACTAATGTGCACCATGCCCAACTCACAACCTACAAGGATAAGCACAAATATAAGCATAGGTTTTCCACTGCACAATCAAACATGAAAGTTGAACAAGATATGAGATTAAGAAACCAATTAAAAAATTACTGGAGAAAGATAAACTTGGGCAGATAACAATATGCTCGTGGAATAATAGGGAAACACCGCTTCAGATTCCATTTTCCTCACAAGTCTATCTTTTTCTGTCTTTTTACCTTTCATATTCCCATCAAACTCAAATTCCTATCATATTTCTTGTAATGAAATGCCTGCATTTAATTTTGTTTTCCTAGCTATATGGAATTGGTAAAGAATTACCAAGGGGCCAATTATCATGATAAATCAAACTATTTAAGGTAATTGTTTAGATCAGATAGAACAAAGTTTGCCTCAATGTATGGTAATAATCATCATAAACTAAATGTACGTGTGTGCACATGCATAAATACCCAATACACAACTCAATCAAACAAAAGAAAACATAATTATACCTTGATTTGTGGATCTTCACACTGTCTTCTTATGCTTTACCTTTTAGAACATCATTCAACATACTTCATATTTTGTCCTGTTGCAATAGTTTCATGTTAGGACCCATCAAATAAATTTATGTTTGTTTATGAAAATAACAAAACCAATCTAAATAAATACAATTCTATTACAATGTAAATTACAATACTATTCAACTATTCAAGTAAATTAATTGTTAAGAATAGATCACCTGATAAAACATGGATAACCAAAAATACTATGTATATAAGGCCATCGATCTAATCAAAACTCCATTTGTTGCCTCTTAACTATGGAAATGTTTCTCAACGCTATCTGCAACAAGTTCCAATGGAGGAGTCAAATAGCAATAGTGAAAATTACACAGTAAAAATATAGAAATTGATGTTTTTTAATGTATTCTTCCTTACCATTCATTGAGCTCCTCTCTGTTTCGAGAATAATTTAATATTCTCTACTAAATAGGACCAACCACATGAAGGTGGAAGCTCTTATGCCCCCCCCCCCTCACATCACTCTCAACTCCCCAAACCCAATGCATCTACTTGCAAATAACAATTTATTTCACTATTTCACAATCCAAATAACAATGCATCTACTGCAAATTATTTCACTCAATAGTTGAAAGATGCTTTCATTAAATCATTCTTTGAATCATTCACTATACCATTCAATCATTCAACAGCTGAAAAAACCATTCATTAAAGCATCCATTAAATCATTCATTTAGTCAATGGAAGAAAAAAAATAGTAAACCATTGATTAAAGCATTCATTCAAACATTCATTCATGAAACAGAGGAAAAAACCATTAAATTTTTTTTTTAATAAATAAGAATTACTCAAAATTTGTTTAGTCACTTCCTTTTTACTTGTCTTCTCTTTAAATATTTAGTTAGAGTCACATCTTCCAGAATCTTATCATCGGTATCCCTACTAGTCTACTCGCAAGGTTGAACTTCAGGCGAGGGGCGATGAATTTCTGCAATAATGTCAAAATATTTCATTAATATATTTATATTTTGATAAATACGAGTAATTCATTTTAAAAAAAACATTACGAATGTGTGTTTTTACCTGCCATGGGCACATCAACATGTTCAAAATTATCTTGTATAGGCCCAACCTGTTCCATGTTATCTGCATCTACATGCTCTGCAGTTGAATTGTGTAGAATTAGAATTAATGTTCATAATCTACAATGGTCTATAAAAAATAGTAGCACATTAATAAATTCATTACCAAGATGAGAAGCATGATCTTCATTTGGTTGGTCATGTATATCCTCTACATGAACGGGATCATTACTTTCCTACACAAAAGGAATAAATAATTTATGTTAATTTATTTATAAGGAATAAATTGCACGAGCATTAATAAATTATCATTAAACTATACAGTTTTTACATACCTGGGCACCAGATGGATTAACAGAAGATCATGTAGTATGCTCAGACAAGCTTCTCCGGTGTTCAACAACGACGACAAATCCCTGTTCGAAGCCAAGCTTTATGTAATCCACACTGGGCAATTATTTGAACAGGTCGGCGTTCATATTTGCATGATGTCATTAATTTTACATTTTTTTCTAGAACAAAACAAAAATAATAATCTGTATGATATTTGGATGCGGATTCGGGTTTTGCGATACTTACATATCGGGCCGCCAAGTTGGAGTAACCACCAGGCCCAAGCTTGTGTTGGCTAATTTTTTCAATTCTTTCCTTAGTGGCCTTAGATGTGTTTGAGAGGATAATTAAGTTTTTAAATACGTTAGTCAATGTACCAAAACCGATACAAAAACTAGTAATACTAAGGCTTACCACTACATTTTGGAATGTATTGCATACCTCCCTGTTCCAACTGGTGGTATCTTTCCTGATTTTCTCAAGCCCTTCTCTTTTCCATCTTCCACCAGGGATTTCCACTCCATAAATGGAATAATTGGAGGGAATTCATACCTAGGGTTATTTTCTAGGTGAACCCTATACTGGTCTCGGACAATCTTCAGATGTTTTCCAGCCTTCTGTAGGAGCTTCAATGTATCGAAGGTATCTTTCTCAACAGACTAACCAAGCGATTAGTCAGATCATTTATAAAAGCTTTTGGCTGCTTGTTCCACATTGTGCGGATGGTGGGCCTGAATATCTCCAAGGCAAAATCATTCATATGTTTATAAAATATATCATTTCCTGCAAAACATTAATGCCATCATTAGTCAACATTAAAAAATATTATCGGTATATTAGACACAAATTATAAAAACTAAATTGAACAATCTATAATGGCCTGGAATCCTCTCTATATTTATTGGAACAAGTTCTTCATTCAAAAAAAATGTACACACTATTGAACCAGTGCTAGTGACATGAGAAGATCTAGGAAATGCTTCCACATCTCTATCTAACCCTACATCCACCCCGTCTTCTGCATCATCTGTTGTGGGTGGGGCATCATCGGCTACAGGCTCCGCTGCCTCCAAGGTGTCGCAGAGTGTGTTTCTGACTGTTCAGTGGACAATATGGGAGAAGTATGTGGTGTACGTGGAGTGGTTTGGTCACTGGGACCAACATTTCCTTAACCACCACTGATAATCTCCATAGCGCGTTGTAAATTCAAACCATTGTATTATAAGTTCAATAGCATATAAAATCAAATATTGTAAAGTTTTTATAAATGAATTTACATTATTATTCGAGAACTTACATCCAATTGTTTACGTTGTTGTAACAAAAATTGAATCCTTTTTTCAACCCCTTATGTTTGTGGAACTACCAATGTCAGAAGAATCAGTTCCTCATTTTGTTTTTCCATGGTCTTTTGTAGCACCCTCAACGGGTCTGCAGACTCTCTAATTTCATTATCTCTCATCAACCAGGAGACCTCATTCTGTAAATAGTTTTGAGACGTTGTTTCATAAACTGAATCCCATGTCTATAATTGAAATATAGAAAAAATTGCTCAGTCTTTGAAGCAATAGTGTGCGCAAACAATTATATTAACAAAAATTGTCTATCATGATAGAGTCATAGTATTACATCTAGGATTACCTAACGCCTAGACAAGGGTGTGGTCTGATCAACAAATGGGGACTTACCTCGATCAACCACCTGCAACAAAAAAAGTAGAGAACATTATCACAATGAACGCAATATGTAAAACCTAACAAATACAGAACAAAAATAAACACTATGCTACATGTTTTATATGTGTACATTTTTGAAGTTTTTAGAATGTGGAATTACATTTAGGTTTACTGGTTTCCTTGAGGCTCCAGTCATCTGATCAACAGCCGGGGACTTTCCCCGGTCAATCTGCAAAAAAGGTAGACAACATTACCATCACGAATGTAAACATAAAAACAAAAGAATACATAACAAAATGAACATTATTCGTCACGATATACATGTTTATGATTTTAAAGTATTTGAAATGGAGAATTACATTCATGTTTGGCTGTTTCCCCGATGCTGTAATCGGCTGATCAATAGCCAGTTGGCTTCCCTGATCAACACTCTGCCGTTGGAAAATAGATAAGTTTATATAAACGAACCTAATATACTAATGAAAATACATAAGAACATATTTGTATGTCCATCCTAAATTTATTACATTGGCAATATCAATGTATACCTGCTACCTTGACTCAGGTTGACAAACATCTATAGATATGGAGGTCCCCCTGAGAAAACACTGCATCAAAAACATACTAAAAGTTACCTAAGGAAACATGAAAAGTAGAAAATTACAATTATATGTTAACAAAAAATCCTATAGATGTTAGAATAATTAATAAAAGGTTGGTTAAATTGTTTGTTGTACCACAACCATACTAACCATGTTTGTATCTACACGATTCAAACTGTAATTAATAAGTATTTATTCGCCAACAACTATTGATTTAATTGCACATAAAAAGACATGGTTTCCTTCACGTGACTCGAATATGCAGTTGGGTTGCTTTAGTGTAGACCCTGGTTGTGTATTGTTTATAAACCCCACAATATTACCAGTTGTTTTTGGCCTTCCGTCCATGTACAACGTTACTCCTTTATTTTTAGCTTTGTCTTTCAGTTGTATATAATTTACTGACAACCCATATCTATGCATACTTCGTGTATATTGGACTAGTCACATTCAATCACTGTAGTTGCAACAGGGTCCAACATACTCCATCAATTCTGTACATCTATCGTATCCAACCTTTATGCTCTCCATGCAAAACAACCCCAATCCATGCAATGAAGATGGTGTAATTCTATATATCCTTTCATTCACACAAAAAAAAGTGTTTACTTGAGGAATATCCCTAGGCACCCATTGTTTCACTAGGTGTTGGTATCTTAAGGGCACGTCGATGTCTCCCACGGTCTCATCATCATAGGAACATGACCCCCCTCTTTTGAGAAAAAATTTCATGCGTTTGTTGAATTTTCTTTTGATATTCTGACATCTAGTTGATATAGCCCTTGTAGACCTACTGGATATCTCACTTTCCTCTATCCTTCCCAACATCCCTTTGCTGTAGGAAGACAGGTCTGACAAATACCTGTTTGGTTCTACCTGCACCATGGTCGCAAAAAAATTTGGCATAAGCATAGCAAAATACTAGCAAAAAAACCTTCTTGTTGCTTTTAGAATTGACATGATGTGAATGATAGAGCTTGACCATACATGGGTATCCTAGTTAGCTCTTGTTTTACATTTGGTGCCCATGTCGACATTTTTCCTTTAGGGTGTGGGAGTCCTTTGTATAGTATCGCCATGACTTTGCGCAAGAGCTTCATACTCCTCTTGATCTTTTTGTTGGCCTTTTCCCCAGGAATCCCTTATGTCAAGTTGTAATTGCATTATCATGAGTTTTGCTTGCCTTATTGAGCCTTATTCCGACTTCCTTGACTTTGATTATCAACCATATAGCCTGAGCTTGTCTCATGTCTAGCCAAACAGAGCCATTTTATATATCTTTTGCAGCTTGATTCCCCGTTTTTTACCGGGAGGGGACTTTCCCCTGAGTATCGTTATCCTACACATGTTTCCTTGCATTGAGCATATGTATGTTCCACTGCTTGGAACTAGTTTTTTTTCCCCTTGACACTCGTCTCCTCCTAGATTTGTAACTATAAAGCACTTTTATTCTTTTTCAAGCTTTTCAAAATATCTGAAAAAGTCCAAAAAAAATCAAAAAACCAAAAAGCCGGATAGGAGAAGATGTTATCTTTGGAAGCAGTCGAGTCGTGTTGCCTTCGAACAGAGCACTGTATATCAGATCTGTTGGTTGGGTTAATAGTTTGAATTTAGGAGCTATACTTGTTTCTCTGAGTTTATCTCCACCGACTGGTTAAGATTCCAGTCCCTATGGAGCCTCTGTCGATGCCTCCTATGTCGTAGAGATGTCCTAGTTTTGTATATTGAGTCTATGCTACCTACATTCAATCACCATTCACCTTTATGCTCTTGTTCGAAGGAAGTTGAAGCTTGAGTCAACCATTCCTTAGTTTTCTTGACTTTGCATGTCGGTCATTCCTAGTAGTGGTACGGGTTTGAGCACATTATGATCGAGTCCTTCCACATTATACAGATTTGCTTAGTACCTCATGTTGGTTGATGGGGGATGCCTTAGTGCCCTCCTTCCAGTGGATTCCATCCCATTGACTTCAGATCATTTATTCTGGGATAGGATTCTAGAGTCATTTGAGTGCCTTGAGACTTACAATCATCACTGGTAGGTTCTCTCACCATCTACAGTTTTGGGAATACATCAATGTCCCATGATCGATGGATTCTTTCAAGTGTTGGATCTCAACACATTTATTTGCACTTGTTAGATTGCACTCTAGTACCTTGATTCCCATTTCATTATCGATGGGTGATCTCGTGTCTATTAACAGTATACATCAATGACTGGTAATCAGATGATGGACTACTATGTTTGACCTTGACAACTCTATTCACATAGTAGGACATGTACTTGTAGCAGGTTGTGTAGAAGAGTTTTCAGATTGGTGGCATTTATGAAATGCTACTTCCTTGACCTTTCCAGTGTTCATGATATTTCAGCTCTCGTGACTTGATTCCAGTGTATGTCAGATATCTTCAACTTTCATGGATATCTTGGTCCTTTGTATATCTTCATCATGGAGATTCTGATCTATCTATATTATACGTGGCGATGACCACACATGTCATATTTTATATCATGCCTATTCATGGCCATTGCACTCTTATGCATCCGAGACTACTGTATGTATTTACAGTCATATGCAAAGATATTGTACTATACTGTTGGATGGTGTAGGAATATATTAAACCCACTCACAACTTAGGATAAAATAATTAATCATTATTTGATTAATTATTCACCCACTAACTTAATTAGTTGGCATCCACTTGCACCTTAAAGTCAATGCATGCCATCCATATCCTAGGAATGATTTATTTCTGATTCTGGCTTCATCTAGAATTAGTATACAGGACCTTATAGCAGATTCTGCTTTTTTCTGCTTTTTCCTGCTTTTCTATGGATAAGATAAAAGCTAGTTAACTAGGAAACTGGGAGCTTTTGTTTCCAACACATCCTCCATTAGTTTTTCTCCATTTTCTAGGATTAGAATTTTATTTCCATTTCCTTGAAAACTCACTCATGATTTTTCCAACTCGTGAGGTCCTTGATAGATTTAGCAAGTGCTTTATCCACCTATGGGGGTTTGCTATATTTTGGTAAGTCAGCCTTTTTGAGCTTTATGATTTGTTTCCATACAATTCGACTTTCCTACGAGGGAAGATCTATTTATGTACTCTATTATTCATAATTATTCATTGGAAGGATACACACCAATATTCATCTCTTCATTCATGTGATTTAGTCTCTTTTCTTCTCTCTAGTTTTCCTGTGTATGCTTGTGAGAATTCTTAGTAGCAAGATCTATTTCCTGTGCTTATTTTTAGCATCATTTCACATAGCATTGATCTATTATTTCTACATGGTATTAGAGCTACAAGTTTGATCTATTATTTCTACAGAGTTGAGGAGTGCTTCCAGTCTCCTATCCCTCTCTGAAGAAGAGCTTCAAGATTTTCTCCAAGTTTGTTTTGCAGGTTGCAGAGATTTTATTCTTGAGCACATCAATTCAGAAATATGGATTATTCATCAGCTATAATTCTTACTTCCTTCAACTACCACGAATGGAAAGCCAAAATATCCATTCTATTGCGCAGTAGAGGATTATATAGAGTTACACTAGCCTTGGAGAATGAGCCCAATGCTGTGATTGAGAAAGCTAAGTGGAATAATAGGTTGGATGAAGCCTATGGATTGCTTTGCCTCTATATTTCTCCTGATCTAGTCTTTCATCTAGATGGTTTTACCACTCCAAACCAAGTATGGACTCAATTGGAGTCTCTCTTTGGAGATCTAGATGAGCTAAGAGCGCATCAATTGGAGATTGAGTTATTCTCACTGAGTCCAAGCAATTTCGAATCTCTTGAGGGTTTCTTCACCAAGTTCAAGTCACTTGTTCTAATTCTCAAGAAATGTGGGATTGAGAAAGCAGATGATCAATTAATCCTTTCCATTCTTTCAAAATTGGGTCCTGATTACTCAGTTTTTGTGTCTACTTTTCATGCTACTAGGCTTGTTGTTCCTAAGTGGAAAATGCCTTCTTTAAATTCTTTTCTTGATTCAATAACAAAGGAGCAAGATAAATTGATCCATATGGGTGTCCTTAATTATTCAAAGGGCAAGGATCATGCTCTCTTGGTTCAAGGAAGCAATAAATTCAAATCAAAAGAGAAGCAAATTGTGAAGAAGCCAAAGTCAGAAAGTGGAGATGAAGATTCATATGAAGATTTAATGAAGAAAGTTAAGAAGAAAGGGAGCACATCCAAGTGTTCTTATGCATCAAGGGTTTTCATTCAGAGAAGAAGTGTTTCAATAAGAATATGGACATCATGTCTCAGCTTCTTGAGAAGCACAAGATTGAAGTTCCAGATGAACTAGAGAAGCCTGCTGATTCCTCAGAACAATGTCATACTACGCAATTCCAAGGTGATATAACTTATGCTTTGAGTGCCAGATTTCTCTCCTTTTCTCATATCTATGATATAGATTTATCCTCTGATATATCAGAATCAGAAATATCGAAACCTTTCTTTGATAATCCTCCTCTCAGTCTACTAGATTCATCTCCCAAAAATTGTGATTTTTCACTAGATATTGACTTACCTTTGAGCAGCTCTTCCTCACAAGCTTGTATATCTGATTTAGAATATTGTTTGCAGGCTGATATGCATGTCATGACACATATAATACCACCATACATACCATCTACCATACCTATGAATAATCCAAATACTATACAAATCCCAAGATCACCTGTTGATTCCTCATTGGTCTCTTATGCAGTGATATTTATCTTGCATGGTTTGAAGTCTTTCCTATCTTTAATTGGCTGGTTATCCATGTCCTTAGTCATATTTAGACTGAAATTAAACATGTTTGGATCTTTTCTAAACACTTATGGTTCAGATATTATGCCCATCCATCATTCAAATTTTTACACCTATCAGTTTTCCCCTGTTGTTCATAATTTTCCTAGTCTAGCCCTATATCCTCATGGAGCCACTGAAGCCTTTGTATTTGATGTTCCATATGCTAATGTTTCTGATATATCAGTGTTTTATCAGCCTCATATCAGATCTATACAGGTGCTACAGCAGATTGGAATATGTACATGTGATTCACATCACAATTTTGCAGCTATTTAGGGAATTGGGTGTGAAATAAATTGCCTTATTTTTTGTACTCTTTGGGAAGGAGTATGCACAGATCTCTTTTCCATTTCAGGTCATGTTTTTAGATCAGAGTTTGACAGCAGCAAGAAGCATTAAGATAATGCTCCTACTTCATCAGATGATGAGATACAAGGAGTCTCTCCTCGTCCTTCTTGCATGTTCTACACTCCAGCACATGATCATGGAGTTCATGATTTCTTCAACAAGTCTTCGATCTAGAAGAAGTTCACTCAGCTGATTCAAGTGAAGATAAGGATATTTTGAAGACATACATATTTCAAATTTTGTGCTTTGTCCTATCTTGAGGGATGATTTTCCCCATGTGGTTTTGCCTCTTTCCTCACTTTTCTGGACATAATAATTGTAAAAGGGTGACCATAGCCTTGTTGCTGGGCCCTATATGCATCCATATTTTTTGTCATACCATCATAAAGTCAGAATTGTAGGGGGGTGTAGGAATATATTAAATCCACTCACAACTTAGGATAAAATAATTAATCATTATTTGATTAATTATTCACCCACTAGCTTAATTAGTTGGCATCCACTTGCACCTTAAAGTCAATGCATGCCATCCATATCCTAGGAATGATTTATTTTTGATTCTAGCTTCATCTAGAATTAGTATACAGGACCTTATAGTAGATTCTGCTTTTTCTGCTTTTTCCTGCTTTTCTATGGATAAGATAAAAGCTAGTCAACTAGGAAACTGGGAGCTTTTGTTTCCAACCCATCCTCCATTAGTTTTTCTCCATTTTCTAGGATTAGCATGTTATTTCCATCTCCTTGATAACTCACTCATGCTTTTTCCAACTCGTGAGGTCCTTGATAGATTTAGCAAGTGCTTTATCCACCTATGGGGGTTTGCTATATTTTGGTAAGTCAGCCTTTTTGAGCTTTATGAGTTGTTTCCATACAATTCGACTTTCCTATGAGGGAAGATCTATTTATGTACTCTATTATTCATAATTATTCAATGGAAGGATACACACCAATATTCATCTCTTCATTCATGTGATTCAGTCTCGTTTCTTCTCTCTAGTTTTCCTGTGTATGCTTGTGAGAATTCTTAGTAAGATCTAATTCCTGTGTTTCTTTTTAGCATCATTGCACATAGCATTGATCTATTATTTCTACAAATGGCTGGTTCTTCCACCTGTTCATCACTCCACTTCTGGGATGGACTTCTAATCTATTTCGGCCATCGTATCACCCCTATGACCTCACACATTAGGGGGAATTTGTTACAGATGATTTTACCACACATGGTAGATCACACATTTATGGCCATCCCTGTCCCTCTGTAGACTCTTTGGACTCCATAGACCATTTTTGTACCTTTGATGTTTCCAAGATCATCCCTAAAAAACACTCATTATTTGCTGTACACTACTTTTAAACCCTTTCTCGTGTATACACATGGATATAACCCTTAAACCCGCGGACATCGGGATTTGTGCAAAAGGCTGAATATTTTTGGAGTTTTCCTTGGTGTGGATCCAAGTCACTTGTCTCTTGGCCTTCCATATGCCTCGAGATCACTCGGATTTGACCTTCCATTACCCCAGTGAAGCACTATATAAGGAACCCTTTGGATACATTGAGGAGGAGGAATTGAAGAGCAAGAAAACTATAGTCCATTGTTGCCGTAGCTTGCTTATACTTGATTCTGCATCCCTTTGTCCCTTGGAGCACTTGGTGTTCTTCCCAAGCTTTCCTTTTCTTGTGATCTTGCTATTGAGAGATGGAGGATTGAGGTGGTGGAGGCCCAAGTGGAGGACTCAGTTTCTTTGGTTCACAGACGTGCCAACAAAGGTTGTCATTCATGTAATCTCTGATTTATATTAATATAAATATATTCTCCTATCCAATGATGTGCATTTAAATGAATATTGAATCCATGGATGCTTTTAATTACTTATACATTATTGATTATATACGCTAGAGTAGGTCTAACACCATTATATAGCATGCTTGTCTTGTTTGCTGTTGTTGAGAGAGAAAATTGTTAACACAAGCGGGATTGGAAAAAGCTCAATGAGGATCTACATCAACCATCCGGAATAAGGTGTGTCTTGAGATCCTTTAGTGTTATATTTTTTATTTCTTTTGCATATTGGGAAGGGATTGATTTCTGCGGTTACTCTATCTATTGTGGTACACCCCAAGCCATAGGAAGTTTTCTCTGTAACACCCATGAATGATGTTGTGATGTTGTGGATGATTATCCATTTTACCTAATATGTTTTATGATCTTTTCCATTGTTGCTAGGGTGCACATACCTGTTTTTTATGGCTTCTTAAGCTTGAAAGCTCAAGGGCCTAAAAGTGGCTAGATCTCATCTAGGACCCTTTAAGAGTCATAATAACAACTATTGTTATAGGATGTTATTCTCCAAATGATACACCAAAACCATACTTATCGGTTAATATTTGTGTAGGGATGTTTTTCTGATCTCTCCCATAATTTATCATACTAATGGGATTGTGACTATCAAGTTAATGCCTTATTTGCATAGTGGCAATCCTACAAGAGTACACTGGAAATTCTAAAAAATTATAATGTATGCCCTAAAAATTCTTATGTATGCCACTCTTTTAGTTACATACAAGTCTCCATTCTCACTTATTGCTTGCATTTCCTTTTCGTAACATGTATTGGGTAGGCTCACAAAATATCATGTTATACATGGGCACTATGATATGCTCATAAATATTTATATAATGTATTATAAATGTGTGTTCCTAAAGGATTTGGAAATATACATGGATGGGCACTATGTTTAGTCACCAATGCTTTCACGTCTCTAGAAATATGTTTGAAACATATATCACATATAGCAAGTATGATGATATGTAGAATGTTGGAGAGATTATGGTGGTTGTGTATTTGGATATGCAGGTGTTCTTATTACTAGCCTAACCCCTTTTCAACAATAATATTTGCATATTTATTCAAGTGTGTTTCTATATACAATATAGAAACATATATAAAATATATAGAATAATCCTTGATCGATAAAAATATTACAATAAGCCTCGTGACTCAGACTCAAACTCGGTCGAGTCAACCGAGTTGACTCTGCCTTTGAAACGATTCGAGGGACAAGTTTGGTACCGAACCAAGCAAGTTAGGGTATGACTCTGGATCGGTAAAAAAATGGTCAATTCATCCCAATCCGTACTAACTCGACCAAGTGAATGTGGGACTGCACAGGTCACACACATGACACTTAAATTCAAAAAAAAAAAACTAGAAATATAAACATCGAGACTCTAAACCTACTTCATTGTCAAGTCAATTAGTTATGTAGGATTCCTATACATCATAACACTATTTGGAGTAAAACACAACTTGCTTTGTAGGTCCTAGATGCCACCCAAGTGCAAAATCGTCAATCTATTAAGTAGCCTCCAAATACAAAAACATTCTTCACAAAATAGGGCATGAACCATGTGAACAACCTTCCAAGTGGACTAGCTCAATGAGTAACCTCCAAGCATGTAATATCTCTCATGAAATGGTGTATAGAGGAGTGTAAGCATGCTTCAAATGATGAATTTCTCCTTTGGTAGGGATGAACACTACCCTTATGCATGTGTCTCCAAGGGTGAATGTTCCTCAAATAATGAGAGAAGGCCTTCCTCTAACAATAAACCAGTACAACAAGGTGAATTGGCCCTCTTTAGGGCTTCCATTTTATGCACATGCACCCTTAATGCAGAACAAACTCGATATTTTAGGGCCAACTGGGGTTGTTACTTCTCTTGTGCACAGGTCCAGATATTTTTAGGGTTGTTTTGTGACCTATGGTTGCAAGGAAAGTCACCAAAGACTGTTATTTGCTACTGATCTCCTTCAAGAGATTGCTGAGAATCACCTAAAGCACAATCCAACTTGGTTTATAGGGTCTGAAATTAAATGATATTTGTTTTATTTAGGTTTGTTTACCCCCCTTTTGTGGAGAAAAATCACCCTAAATTCATGATACTGCTATAAATTGTTGATTAGGAGGTTGGAACAACCCTTATTTATGCCTAGAATGAAGGTTTGAGGCTGTTGGAGTGGCTATGCCTACTCTTTATATCCATATCCATGCCCAGAATTGTTTGTTAATGTCATTTCAACCCTCAAATTCAACCCAACATTTCTCAAATCCTGTTTTTTCCGTTGTTCATCACTTTTCATAGGGCTATTCATTCCTAGAATTGCCTTTTAACCTTCCAATTTGGCCCAGATTTAGAGGTCGTCCTGCTTGGTGATGGATAAATGCATAAGGGTGCCCAAGATGCTGAAATAGGGTTGCTTCATACCCTTTTTTACTGTCAAACAGGTTTGTTTGTGCCCAAAATTCGTGTGGATGCTGCTATAAGGCATATGAATGAGATTTTAGGGTTGCTTTCACTCACATATTTCTCATTTTCACAGCCAAAATTGCAAAGACCGCCTCCTATTGCCATTGATCATCATATTTTAGGGATGCAATGTGCCCAGATCTGAAAGTTGGCCTAATTATAGCTAATTTGAGATGCTTTACTGTTTGTTGTGACCTTTAGAATGCTCCGAAAGTGCTCAGATTTGTCCCTTTGATGCTCATACTTGATTCTAGAGTTGTTTATGCCCATAGGACTGCCCAACATTGCTCCCAGTGTGCTCATAACTGAAAATGAAAGGGCTCACTGCTGTTACACTCCATAAACTGTCCAAATTTCAAAACCAACTTAGAAATGCCTAGATTTGATTTCAAGATTACAATCATGACAAATTCACCCCTGGAGAGTGTGATTAGAATCACCGGTGGACACCCATTCAAAATGGAGGGAAACACTAAGGACCTTGTCTAATTTTGTGCTAGTTTTAATGTGTTTTTTACATGTTTGCAAATTTGTAACTATACACAAGTTTTTTTGTTTGAATTCCAATATTTTGTACCTGCTGGTATGTTTTGAAATATCTTAAACCTTGTATTTTGTAGGTTGCAACATGAGTTTTTGGTAGGTATTTTATTCATTGTGGTCAAGGCATGAAGCTTTTGGTTGATTAAGGATTTTAATTTGTCAAAACAAGTTCATTTTTGAAAGTGACATTTGATTCCCCACCAAAGATATATCTTTTAATAATGCTAGGTTTAGCCAGCTCATACCTAGTGTTTCCCTGCTCTTGGGGGCTTTGGTGTGGGTATGAAATGTTCCTAAATGTATAGGTACGATAGTGGGTACATGGAAATGTTTAGGGAGCTTTTGTGGCAGGTTTGACTTGTTCCGAGTTGGCATTTTGTGGTTTAGGTAGCTCTTTCAATCATCCAAGATGTCATCTCTGTATATAGTTTCCCTGTCAGTGCAATGATTCTTCACAATGTTTGACAGTTGCCCTGTGATTGCCATCTATAAACCACTATTGTGGTTTCATCATTGCTCCCATTCAAGAACAAAAAAGTAGACATGAATTCTCTCCCTACATTAAGTTCATGTGCACATAATGACTAGCTTTAGCACTTCCTAACTTTTCAGTATTCCTTTTGACAACAAAAGTGAAACATGAAACAATATCCTTACTTTCAGCATCTTGCACAACTAATGGCTTTGATCGAACTGTATAA